>JANHFL010006491.1:0-14441 GCA_032468155.1 Oxyrhabdium leporinum | reverse complement strand
GCAGGGTGGGTGTGGCCAGCTCAAAGTCATTCATGTTGGGGGCACCTGTGGTTTCCCGGGCGCTCTGTCAATGAAAACGGGCTCCCAAACTCCGTTTTAGCTGCGATGGCGCCCTGCACACCTCTGCCAGCAAAATGGACCTTGGGCCCTCCTGAGCTCCATTTTCGCTGGCAGAGGCACTGTGGGCCAGTCCTTTGCTGTTTCCAGGACAGCACCGCAGGTCAGATCTAAACACCCCATGGGCCAGATCCAGCCCCTGGGTCTTGAGTTTGACACCCCTGATTTACAGTATATAAGCAAAATGCTTATATTTACTTTTCTCCATCTAACTGGTATCTACTTTTCTCCATGGTCTGTACAAAACGCATCGGAAGGTAGTTAGTCCTGCCATCTCACTTTGTGCTCCCTCATTCGTCTTGCATCCAATGTTTTAGGAACAAAGATGGTCAAGGACAGGCAAAGAAGAAACATTCCCATATTATCCTGAAATGGCTAATATGTGCCTCTCTTATCGCATACTACTGGCCACTAGGCTTTGCTTCTGATGCAATGGATGTAAAGCATAATAGATTTTATACACTTTGCAGATAGACAGGTGTCATTTTAAAAAGAAAACACAACTTTAACTATAATACAAGTAAGGATTAATAGACTGGGGACGAGACAAATATCATAGAGACCCAGTAAAAAAGAAACAAAAATGTTGTTAGGTGTTATTTGTTCTATGCTTAAATGCAGGTGGTGAAAGGTCCCATAATACAAACCACTAATTTAAACTTACCTCTTTATCTTCTGTAAGTACTAGGAATTGCAGGACAAATGTCCTCCCCACTTCTACTCATTATATCAACTTGCTTTCAAGCCACTGTTAGTGGACCTCTGTTCACCCTTTTCCTTGCTATCTGAAGTGTGAAATAACAATCATGTTAATGATAATAGCAATTGCTATAAGAAAGCAATGTGGGCACCTCGGGTACCAGAGATGGTCCTCTTTAATTTTTCTAAGTTCACATCTTTATTGGGCCAATGCATATTTGCCTATTAATTACTCTCAATATTCTGAGTTCCTATTCGTATACACAAATAAGGATTCTGTTTCAAAGTTCACCTTGAGATGCTCTTTCGCATGCCTTAGGCAATTCTGACTTTTGAGAATGGTGGAAATTAATGCAAGAGCCTCTATGTTTATAAAATCATAGCTTCAAAGATGATGCATACTAAATCAAATACTTGTGACTGTCATAAGGCTCTGCCCTTTACATTAGTTTGTTTTACTTTTTAATTCTTATCAGTAACGAGGTCATCAGATTTTTTTAAGATATTGCATAGCAAAGGGTGGAATGATTGCCATTATTTCCAACAACTGGCCATACTTACTTGGGAAAATGGGAATTGGGATCCAAAAGCACCTGGAAGACCACAAGTTTCCCCACGCCTTTGATTAATTTATTGAAAGCCATCAAGTTAAAGATTAGGAATAGTTCAAGAGCTTTTTTTCAAGAAGATAGGCAGGTGTCTCTCAAATAGAACAATAGAAGTAAATTAGAACAGATATGTTTGCAACTACTGTATGTCTTGTTTAAATTTAAGTATGTTTAATCAGAAGATGGAGGGGAAAAGAGTCAATTAAGATAATCATTCTTGCTTAACCTTTTACGTTCTTCCTGATGTACACAGTTAGCTATGCCATATTTCCTGTTCTGCAATCCCCAAACCAGCTCGTTGATGTCATACAGACAGCAGTACAGTTGAAGCGGTTGTCAAATCACTAGTTTTGAAAAAAGATTAGATTAAGAGCCATGGTGGCACAATGGTTAGAATTCAGTATTGCAGGCTAATTCTGCTGACTGCTGATTGCCAGCAGTTCAGCAGTTTGATTCTCACCAGCTCATAGTTGACTCAGCCTTCTATCCTTCCAAAGTCGGTAAAACGAGAACTCAGATTGTTGGGGGAAATATGCTGGCTCTGCAAACTGCTTAGAGAGGGCTGTAAAGCACTGTGAAGCAGTATCTACTGTAAGTCTAAGTGCTATTTCTATTGCTAAATTCCAAATTATTCATGGGAAGGGGATGCCGGGCTGGTGTTATGTCATCTTTTCCTTCGCATCAGGCAGTAAAATATTTTGGGCTAGGCTAATGAAGAGGACTCCAAATTTATTTCCATGTATCTCCTGATAAAGATAATTTTAAAAATTGAAGGTTTAAAAAATCTTCTATATAGATTTAAAAACCTATATAGAAAAAAAAAGACCACAAAGCCACATCAACTCAAAGTAGACAGTACTTGGCTAAAGGAATCAGTAATCTGACTTGGTACATAAGAATGCTTCTTAAGATAATCCTAGAAAATTGAACATTTTCAAATGGTCATTTAATTTTTTGGTTCTGATTATGCACACAAAGAATACAGAATTGAAAATTGCTATCTGATTGATAATTATGTTGGATTGTAAAAAAACTATGGTTTAAAGAGAAAGCGATAAGGAAATTTGTGGAATGTAGAGTTGTCTGAAAATTGAATCATGGCAACTGGATTTATTTTTGTTAATTTGAGAAGTTTTGCTGCTCACCCAAACATCTTCCTCAGTCTGAATAAGTTGGTTAGGCAGTGAGTCGTTGGAATGTACCAGCTCCTTGCACACAAATTCGAAGGTTTCTTCCTCAAAGTGCATGGCAATATGTTGATGAAGATTCTCAGTCAACCAGGTAGAGTGGTCTGAAAATTGCGTCATGGCAACTGGACTTATTTTTGTTAATTTGAGACAAACTAGGTCTTTATTAGGTCTCAACAGTCTTTGGAGGTCTTCAAGAAAACCTTAGATTTCCATCTTTTCAAAGTAGCTTTTAATCTTTAAAACACTTTTAAACAGTTGAATGTGAGTTGTATGCAAACTTAATTTCTTACTTTGTTTTAATGAATTTAAGATTTATGCAAGTCCCTTAGGAAGAGCAATATAGAAATGAGCTCAAAAGACAATTTTCCTTAGCCTAATACTTCCATTTGGCCCTAATGCTGGAAGCCTCATAATCTGCCAAATTGCATCTTCACCTTCATTGCTATTGCTCAAAGATAAGCAAAGTGTTGGATAGAATAGAAATAGGCGTCCAAGGCCCTGCAAAGGAGTCTCTCCTATGGGGTCCCTGACTTCAGGAGCAAAAAGAAAAACCAGCCAGGAGAATAAAACGAATCCATCCCTTTCTGACTCGTTTCCCCCCCCCCCCCATTCCTCTCGTCTCTCCCGTAACCTCTAAAAGGCGCTGCCTTGGAGTCTCCCCTCATTTGCATGGGGAGATTTAATTTCCATCCCTTAAATATGACGAATTGCTGAGATTTCCTTCAGTTAATGCTTTTAACAGCTCCCAATAAACTTCATTAATCAGGCCGGCTCTAGGCCCAACGTGCAGCCTGGAAACAGCTAATTTGCCTGATGAGCCTGAGACTTTAGTGAATAAACAGGTGGATAAGCTGAGGGTTTTATGGCCTTAATTACACTCTAATCAGTTCAACGCTTGGCGGGCAAAAGGGAAAGAGAGAAGGAGGCAGCAGCAGCAGCAGCCATCCCTTCCTTCCTATTATTATTATTGCTGTTATTATTTCAATGGTATCTCATTTCTTTCTCAGGCTTCATCTGCCCCTGATTTTCTGAGGGCAGAACCTTGGGCAAGGAAAGGGGAATGAAGTTAAATACAGTTAGGAGTTTCAAATCTTTGGATAACTAATATTAAGTCTTTAAAGTGATAACACTTTTCTAACACAAGCCTGTTTGTCTCTGATAGTCCCTTTTCTTTTACCAGCTGCTTTTCTTTGGCAGCGGTTTTGTGGGAACTTCCTTTTTTAAAAAGATCAACTTACTATAAGCTGTCCAGAGTCATTTGATACAAGATGGGCGGCAAATAATTTATTTCAGATCAAGGCAGGATCTGGATGACAGGTGACCCCACTATCTTGAAGTCTGTACTACTTGGGAATTTTCATTAAAAGTTTTGTATTTAGGATCCTAATCATATAATGTATACGGCTATATTTTGGAAGAGTTGTATTTTCCAAGAAATTTGCCATATCCAATTTGTGATATTTATTGATAATCTCTAAACTGATTTTTTTTTTAAATTTATAAATGAATTCTAAATTTTGAGTGGATTAGGGGGGGAAAGCATTTTGTATAAGCTCAAAAACCACATTTTGTGTTCAGCCTGCTCTTAAAACCCAGAACCTGATTTTAAAACTTAGGAGCTAACGAACTCCTGCATTGATAAGTGGGAAATTAGTTTGCAAAGTATGTTGTCTATATAGTTGCCATCTTGACATTTTTTACTGGTGAAAAAAAGAGAATATTTTTCTGTATAAGAAAGACCAAGATTATTTTTGAACTTCTTCCATTATGCATTTCTTAGCCCCAATGGCACTTTTGAAGAGATGGATGTAAATAAAAATGTGTGGGAGTGGGTGAGTGGATCCCAAATTGATTTGATTAGAGTCTACAAGGCATTTTTAAAGAATGAATATACTATTTGGGTCAATAAATGACTTGGCTTTTTAAAAGAATGGCCTGAAAATACCATGGAACAAGGAAAGCTCTTTTAAGATGTGCATTTTTGTCTTCTGAAGAAGTCCGTTTTCTGGAGATGGTCCATGTCGTCCAAACTAGGCTCCTTTCAGCTGTTCCAGTCCTCCTCTCCTTCACTGCTGGGTCGTGGAGATCTTCCCCAGCGCTCCTGCGCACCCACTTTTTCGACCTGCCAGGTCTCGCGGCTTCTCCTGCCACATCCCCCATCACTGCGAGGCCGCCTGACAAATCACTTCAAGGGCAGCCTAACTTCGAAGGACAAGACAAAGCTTTAGCATATGGTCCAATCCCCAGATGTTTGCCTTTCACGCACTCTCCCTCCTTCCTCTCCCCCTCCCCGCTTCCCTGGAAGAAGGGCTACGTGGGAAACAGAGGCTTTCTTCCTCCCCCTCCCTCTCCCTCCTCTTCCCCTTCGGGTTTTGTCGAGGGGCGGCTAACTAGCAGCCTGAGCTTCGGGTCTCTTTATAGCCTGCGAGCGCGGGAGGAAAGAACGAGTGGCGAAAGGGAAGGGGGGGTGGCGGCGGCGGCGGCAAATCGTCGTTGCTTTCTGTTGAGTTTAATATATATATATATTTACAGTCCTGGACAAAGAGGTCTCAGAACTGTTAACACAGATACTTTGGGGAGGGGGGTTGTCTCTTGGCCAATCCTAGGCGAGGGAGGGTAGGCAAGGGGAGAGACACCCGCGCGATCTTTCGGCGTGGACGGCAACGCCTTTGGCCGAGACTTCAAGCCACGAGGCAAAGTTCGGCGGGCTCAGCTAACGGGGGCAAAGCCCAGGGCGGGAAAGAGAGGCGTTATTTTAAGTGGCCTCGGAAAAGCGTCCCCGCTGCATGTCTGCTTTCCGCGGCAGACCGCGGGCGAATAAAGAGGCTCGAGGCGGACAAGGGAATGAATTCTGCTAAGAGAGAAAGGAAAATATTGCAAGCTTCATTTGGCAGCTGCTTGCAAAATAGAGGAGCGAGGGCAGAGACCTCCAGCGGGCAACCCTCTGCTTCCTCCCGCCCCCCAAACCGTTCCCTTGTTTGTAGAAGATGCGCCCATGTTAAAGCTAGTTTAGTTTTGGATGATGATTAATTGGGAAGAGGTTCTCTTAGTAGGACTGAAAAAAACACGTACAAATGTACAACGGCTGGTTCGGAGAGATCTCCGGTTCGAGATTAATGGTTCAATAGTTGCTTTTGGAAACAAAAGTCATTGGACGGGATAGTGCAGTATTTTAGATATTCATCTCCTTTACGTGTTAGTCACAGTTTTGTAGTCAGATGCATTTATGATTCGCTAAGTACCAACTGATTAATGGATCTGAAAAGAAACATCGGCTTTTTCAAGTCATTCAGCAGTTAACAAAAGGGGCTGGGCGATTCATGAAACTATTTGGCAAGCATTTTTAATAGTAATACTAAAAATACTAAAATTTTAGAAGTAATACAGCCTTTCAAGATCCCTGAAAAATGAGCAGAGTGTTCTAGAAATTAGTTGGTTTTGATCTTGAATGAGATATAAGAACGAGGTTTATTTATCAAAAATGTCTTATTTGAGAGATAGGTCAATATATCTTCAATAGAAAACGGTGTTAGTTATAAAATTGGTTGTTAAAATAAATGAGCATTTGAATCTAAAATATGTCCTAATGTTTCTCATAATTTTCCAAGGATTTTCCAGGTAATTAATTTTTTTATCAAGATCATCTGCCTAACTTATCATCACTTTAAATTTGCATATTTAAAATCTACTACTTGAACAATTTTCAGAATTTGATTTACAAACAAATAATATATATGATCAATCTGTGTATATAAAATTATACACGCACGCCTTTTAAAAATAAATAGAAATTTAAAAAACCAGCTTTGAAATTACAATTAGCTTTTAAGATACTCATTTCCCCAAAATTGGTAACATTAAAATTATCCGTATTAAAAAAGCAGAAAAATATACTTTCTGTATGTTACTTTGTTGCTGTTTTGTTTTTATTTTTTTACGGAGTTGACTAGTAACTTTATATTTTTCGTGTTTTATTTCTATCCAAAAAGTGGGCCATTGATGATTTCTTTGCCTCTATTCAACTGAAATTTCTCATTTTGATTTGATAAAATAGAGTGGCAGCAACCTGCATTTTTCATTTGCTACGTCTCTAATAAATTGCTTGCGCTTTAATACAATTACTTCCTGAAGCATGGCAACACTTTGACCAAGTCTCGGTCTTGTTAGCCTGCAAGTCCTTCCCTAGGAAAGCTGTCGACTAATCAAAAGAAATTTAAATAAAATGCATTGAATTTGTGGTTCCTTCCTACCCCCTGCTCTAAATTCTGAACATTCTCAAAGTGGCCCTGGAGAAATACAAAAGCACAAAGCGAGAGGCGAGGCAGGCCCTGTGCTCAACACTCAATCATTTCCTGTCACAGGTGCAGCCTGTATGCATTATCCTGCCATGATTGATAGAGTGGGGTTGTGTAGACTGGGGAGCTGGGCATGGTTCAGATGGGGCCCTGTCATTCCAGCACTATGTCATACTACCTGTAAGGAGGAAAAAAAGACACAAACTTGCTAAGACTGGCTATTCAGTGAGGCTTAGAAGTTTTTGTTCTCCATGTGCAACCAAAGGTCATATTTCCTAAAAGTTAAACATAGCTTCTAGGTCTGGCTTGCTTGTAATAATCCAACTATCAAAGAGCTGATTAAATCAGGCGTGTTAGAATGATTACTTACAGTAGGGGTAAAGTTAGTTTCATTTAATTAATAGGATGTTTTGTTTCACCTTTTTGGTTTTGTATTTCAAGAAAGTATTAAATACCGCACAGCGAATCCAATTAGAAGGAGAAATCACTCTTGCTCTGCTTCCTTGTTTGGATGTTTAAGGTAGTTAATAAAAGGATTGTTTTTGGTTAGTCTGACACAGTTATTGTTTTCATTGGAATTTGTCTTTGTTCTAATCTTTGTTGTATTGCTGTTCATTATATTTTATATGTGAAGAAAAATTTTCAGCTTATTACAGTTTAAATCGTTCAATCAGATTTCACACAAACTGTATTAGAAAGTTATTTTTCTGAGAGGAGGAAGATGACAACAACTACCAGTAGTTAAAATAGGCTATTGCAGGATATTATGGAAAATGAAAACACCCACACAAGCACACACATATGTCTAGTGACCATTGTTCTTTGGTTGAAAATGGGAAATCTGTTGAAAATCCGTTCCCATTGATCACTAAATCTATGTCAAGAACTTATTGCTTTAGGATATATGCTAATTTATGCAGCAGGAATCTTTAACAGAAGTTTTATCCAGCTGAGCATGGGAGTTTAGATTTTATTATCTGTGATCATTCAAAATCCTGTCTAATTGATGTAAGATCAGAGTTGACAACTACTCACCAGTGTTCAGCGCAACTGTAATGTCTTTCCATTTGTTCATTTCCTTTTGAAATGGCCAAAGGCAGTGTAATTTATGTAAAGGAATTCCAACTTTTAAAGTTGGCAGTTTTGTTCAATGGAGTGTTAGGGGGTCTTCAGTGAATTATATCAGAAAGTTCAAAATATATTGGAAAACATAAGTGAAGAATATGTTATAAGTTACTAAAATTAGCAAGACATTGATACATAGAGATCATGATAAAAAATAGATACAGATTTATATTAAGTGGAGGAAATTTCTGTATGAGAAGGGATTCAAAGGATAACATGCTATTTTTAAATACAAATTTTCTCTAAGCTGAACTTGGCTCCTTGTTCCATGTTTATTGTAGACAAATAGACTCTTGAGCATTAAAATGCCATAGCTATAGTATTCATGTTTTTATTTTAAAATCTAGAGAATAATTAAGCAGAATATTCTTATGCTCAGAAAATATTTGAAAGCTTTTTCTTTGAAATTACAGCAAACATGAGTGCTTAATTTGGCTGCAGGCCATTACAGATTGTTTTGAAATTGCGAAACAATAACTGGTGCCCCACTCGGTGGAGATACTGACTTGGAACTGTGGGATTCACAGTCTTTTTTTCTTGAATCAAAGTCCCAAAAGGAGAAGGAGAAAGAAGGGGAAGATCATGAATTGTAGCATGGATGAATTAGAATAGAAATTGGATCTCCAGAATTCCAGAATCTCCTCTCCTTCCAATTTATTCTAAAAAAATGTTTTCTCCTTGATATGCAACTGTCTGAATGAGTCCAGGTCAAAGATTTTTTTTTCTTAAACAACTGTTTCCATTCTGCTTAAATAATAAGATGGAACAAAAAGCAGGCTTCATAATTCACCAGGAAGCTTTTTAATGCTAATCCCATTCAAATGTTGGGAGAGGGGGGAACTATTGTACTTGAACAAACCTAGTTCATTTCCATAGACTTGTTCATGAAAAATTTCTGTTTCTTTTTTTTTTAAATTAAGATACTTACACATTCACTCTAACCAGTTATAACCATAAAATTTCAGGGAATCTTCTGTTGTATTTTTAAAACACAAAGGAAGCAGAAATTATTAAATATACGCATATAAAAGATTTTTTATTATATTAGTGAATTATGCTTACAATGAATGAAAAAGAGAGGTTTATGTGTTAGAGAAGAGAGTAGTTTCTATAGGCTCATGCATAAACAAAATATTCTTTTTTTCACAAGCTTTTGTACACACAAATATAAATATCATCTAAGAGGAAATATGAAAACCATTGGGAATTTAGATTGGCAGACTATTGCATTCATAAACACAGATACAACCCGAAGCTGCCAATACATCCACTGCGTGAATCTGCCAAGCAGCCAGATGCTACAGCTGCAAAAATATTTTCATTGTCTAAACAGCTGCATGCTACTAAAACAATGAAAAATAGAGTATATTCAATAATACCCAATCACATTTGCTGCAAATATGCACAACCTTACTTTCACATTAGTATAAAGCACTGATGTACATGCATTTACACAATGCATTTTAAAAATTTAATTTAAAATAGAGAAAGATGTATCTAGGGATGCAGAATGAGAAATATTCAATAAAATAAAGGTAAGATATAAGAAAAAAGGAAATATGATTTTAAAAATTGTTTACAGCAACTTTATTCACTATGTCTCTACATATCTTTCTGTTTTTCCAAGCCATCCTTGCTTCCACAGTGTCTACATATACCTGTGTGTGTGTGTGTGTGTATTTGTATGTTCTTTAGCTGCTTCACCTTTCTTTTTAAGCTATCTTTATCCAACAACTTCTTGATTTTCCCATTTGTCTCTACCCATTCACTCTTCCTTCATGTACCTTTTTTGCAATTTGATCCTCATTCATTTGCATTATATGATCAGATCATCTCAATATACTTATTCCATACTAGTTATTCTTTCAAACCATATTCAATCACTACTCATTCCTTCCTTGTTTTTCCACAGTTGCTGCATTCCCATTGCATTCATTTATAATTCTTATCAAAGACTGAGTTTCATATGGATAAACGTACATTCTTATACATAGACTGGTGCAACCGTACAATTAAAGGAACATAGCTTATAGGTACATCCCTAGAAAATTCCAAATTAAAGAAGCCTAAGTTTACAGTTCTTGCACTGATTTATATAAGTAGATCTCATCTTCTCAATAATGTATATTGTTTTTCTCAAACATTTCCTATTTTGATGGAAATAGAAAGTTGAAGCCATTTGTTTTATTCTCACATTACACAGTGGGTGCTCTAGAGCTTGCCTAGTACTGAGCTCCAAGTCAAAGCAAGCAGTCCCTGATTCAGTATAAATTGAAGCAAGGCATTTACCAAAGTACCAATTATGGAAGAAACAACATTTCCCGGCCAGGTTATTCATACCTAGATTCATTTGATGTCACATATCACTGAGAATTTAGTATTATGCATGTATGATTAGTTGCCTGTCTTAATTGTTTCACAAATTTATTACATACGTTGTTTGTAATGCTTCTGATGGCATACCTTTTGAAATACATTTTGCCTTTGAGATTTATCTCTTCCATTTCTATATATGTTACAGAAAACAAATGAAATGTATATAACTACACAGGCTTTGCAATGATGCTTTCATAGGAAACTGCTTCTACATTTTGGGGTACATATCTGTAATACCTTTCCCTCTGTGAATCCATTTATCATTTTTTTAAGCTTGCTGAATTGCAGATAGTGTCTGGGATAATTAAATCATTGCCTAATGCAAAAGGAATTATCCTCCTCCAAAGTACATAAAGGAACTTCCATGTGCTCCTTGGTGGAATGGCTGCATATCCCAAAAGGCTGATTGCGCCAGCTGATACATCCAGAGGGGATGGGTGTCAGACTGGTGCAGGTGTCGGTGGGCACCAGTGAGTGATTGCACCATCAGATTCCTACCGTGATCCATCATGCAGGCCCAGCCAGTGAAGAATCACAGCCTCAGGAAGGTGCTGAGCCCAGCAACATATCATTAAACAAGGTTACTACCGGCAGATTTGTTCCCATGATCAATCTGGTCACTAACAGTTCCACCTGACTGTACTTCCGCTGTTCCGTTCTTTAAACATAAGCATTATGGAAGTGTAGGAAAAACATGACTTTTAACAGGACCTCATTTCTCCTGTGGCATTCCATGCTTTATAAGAAAAGATTTTTTTCAACAACGACATATGAATTATAAAGAATCCTCAGGCTAGTAGTTTGCCCTAATTCCATATTTTATTGCTTGATAACTTCCCCGTCCTTTGTAATTACAGAATGACATTTCATTATATTTCTACAGGTGACAAAAGGTGTGAAATTATAATTCATTTTACCTGCATCAGTATGAATTGATCCTTCAAAAATGTCTCCTAAGAGGGAAGAAAAATAAATTGTATACTTTTACCATACAATAATTATTGGTCAACTCCCTACTCCCAAACGCTTCCTATTATCTTGATTCACATAACAATGGTTTATGTAAGTATTGTTGTGATTTATGTATTCAATTGCATATTTTTGTCTCATTCTAAAATTAATATAGATATGTAGAACAGAGTAAGCCATCTAACGTAACAAAAAACATATTTATCTCAACTATTGAGTTTTAGAGATCAGCCCAAATTATAAACTTTTTAAAAATAGTAACATTTCCAGCTTTGAATTTTAGGCTGAGAAGAAATTAAATACAAAGTTTCTTGAATCATTTCAAACATCTGCTTAATCCAACACTTGTAATCAGAAATTCAAGCATTTCTTAAAATAAGGATAATACGAAAAGCAAAACTTGATTTTTTTGTTCCGAAGCAATAGTTTATGCATTGACTGAGTTACCGAATCATGGTAAGCTGTGAAGTTTCCTACTTGATTATGGTTTAGTGAGATGGGTCAAAACTACCATTGTGGCTTATTCTAGAAATTATAATTAAAACAAGTTATCATGGCAGGATAAATAAACTTACAGAATTGATTTACCTGCTGAACTCAATTTAATTCCGTATCACACTGTCTTTTTTCTCACACAAGACATTGGATGACATTGGAATCCTAGATTTTGTAGTGGATTTTAAAGCAGTTTTAGGATGCACAGTTCATTCACACTGTGCTCCCAGGCAAGCCTCTTGAGTCTTGTTATCATACCATGTGAATTGAGAGATGCTTCTCTATACCTCTATATTCATTGCAGAATAAGATTCATAGGAGTTGGCAAGCACTCTTAGAGGGCAAACTGTCTGCCATTTTTAGTGTTATCATAGGCCCTGTTGTGCTTTAAAAGGGTTAAGATTTTCTAGAAAACAATTTTATAAATATTCAAATAATGATTCAGTAGATGATATGTAGTGACTGGAAAAGATCAGGATGAGTATCTAATATATATTGTAAGGTATTATGGCAAGTTGAGGGAGAATGCATGGAATGCTTCTAGCCAATAATAACACAAGTGTCAGTTAAATAGGTATCATTAACAGTGCAGAACACCCATCCTCAACCTGGCATTGGCCAGGTTTTCTCATCTGTGACTTAGTTATTTCAATTTAAATAGGCACTATTTATACGGTACGTAACATAAAACAGTGAAGTCAAATGAATTAATTAAAACAATTAACCAAAAACTTAAAAGCTAGAAAGTGCTAGCCTATAGCTCAGGCTAATTCTAATAGGTTCATATTAATAACCAATCAGTGATAATTGTAGGAAAATACTATGGATGAATCAGTCCTAATTTAGAAAAAATGTCAATGATTATATTACCCTGTTTGATTTATTTATTTTTTTCAGTTGTATTTTTGTGGGAGATATAATTGTGTAATTGTGGGGTGAATAGCTGGAAATTCTAAAACTTGTGATGTTGGTGCTTCTAAAATTGTCAAAGGATATCATATGCAGAGACAAGAAGTAACAGCTGAAAACTTGTGTTTAAAAAAATTACTTTGTCTACAATGGGGGACTTGCAACTATTTTCTATAAAGATACAAGAGGTCCAATAATGGCCCTCTGTTTTCGTAATTAGGATCTCAGGCTGCAATCCTGTACATCCTCACCTAGTAGTAAATTCCTGAGAGTTAAATGACCTATCCAAGAACTAGGTTATTTCTGTTATTTGGTTCTGTATAATAACACAAATAGAGTGAATCCTAAATTGACTATATCTGTCCTCTAAAATAGAGTTTTTGCATCTCCAGAATAAGAATGTTTCTCCAATCTACTCCATATATTACAAGGTCATTATGTAGATGCTTCTGAGTCTATTTGTTCAAAATAGAAATGTCTATGTTGTCATCTCCCTGCTGAAAACTTTAGTTGAATGCTGTCCACAAATTAGAAAATGAGCCAAAACCAGCCTGTCAACATCTCAGATAAAAATGTATTCTCAGTGGAAATATTTGTATCAAAAACCAATCAAGAAATTTATACATATTTTGCAGACCTCAGAAAAATATGACAAATTTAACCCTTGTTATAAGTAATTTAATAGCATGATTATTTACTGAGTGTAAATGCCCAGGGTGGTAATTAGGAAAATTAACCACTTGTCTTTTAATCTTTTCCTATTTAGGTTTTTTAAGGGCAACAATAAATAACATTAGTAACATACTGATTGATATGTGTTTTTCTTTTTCTTTTCAAAGTCACTGTTAAAATAGGATAGTGTCTCCCATGACCTCATCATAATAATCTTATACCATCAAGTGGTGTTATTCTTGGTGGCCGAATAATAGAAAACTTCCTATCAGTATTCTTTTCATCTTTTTTCTTCATGGTCCAAATCTCATTTTCATAGAGTACCACAGAGAAAATCATTGTCTGCACTATTGTGATTTTTGTAGATAGACACACATCACGGCATCTGAATATCTTTTATAAGGGATTAATTGAAACTTTTCTAAGTTATGATCTGTGACATATTTCTTGATCACTTGTTCATTTGCTTAGATGTGCTTAGTAAGGAGGATAAAGACCAATTCATACAGGTACGATCCCAGAGAACTGGGGGGAGGGTAGCAATTATTGTCCTCCTACCAGTATATAAAAGAGGCAGCAGGGCCTAGCATGTGGCATGAGTTATTTCAAGGATTTCTTCCTCAGTCATATCTACCCATCCTATCGGGTCCAGCAGAAAGGGTGTTGCGAGTCTCTTTTACAAAATAATGTCATCTGATGAGATCCAGGAGAAGAACCTTTTCTCACATGGTATCTGCCTTTGGAACAACATTTTCCTGAGATCGCATTGGCTCCAACAAATATTTTGTATTGTTTTGTGTTTTTAATTTTGTAGGCTGCTTGGAGTTGTGTATGAGAGGTGGGTGGCTGTATAAATTTGTGAAATAAATAGATAAATAAAATAAACCTTCTGAGAATGAAATAAATTGAATGGATGGATAGATAGATAGATAGATAGATAGATAGATAGATAGATAGATAGATAGATAGATAGATAGATAGATAGA
>JANHFL010006489.1:8082-21556 GCA_032468155.1 Oxyrhabdium leporinum | reverse complement strand
CCTATTATCTCCTGGAGGGTCATATCTTAATCCCATCATCCTGGAGCTGAAGGTCTTTTGTTTTGTAGATAGGATGGTCCAGTCTTTCTTAATGGGCAAAAAATATCTCCTGGGGCTATTAAGAAAAGTGTGGGCTGTCTTTTTCTGTCCCCAAGAGCATGTTTCTCCATTCCTCTGTTAGGAAAATATAATATTCTGCCTTTTTAATATCTCTCAAAATATTTCATTCTTCTAGGAGAGGGGAGTCTTCCCTCAAAAGCATCTCGTGACATCCAACCCATCTGCCAGGGGGCCTCTATTGTCAAAGGGGACTCAGTGTAGAAGTTTAGCCTTGAGCAGTGCTTCTCAACCTTGATGACTTGAAGATGTGTGGACTTCAACTCCCAGAATTCCCCAGCCAGCCATTCTGGGAACCAAGGTTGAGAAATGCCGGCCTGCAGCACTCTGCTTCTGTTGGGTGGTGAGCCTCGGTTTTTGATTGAGATTCATATTTCAGTTATTTCATTTCATTCAGGACTCCTTCAAGTATTCAGAATGGAAAGCAAGGTTTAAAAAAAAGTGGGGGAGAGGTCCAGGAATAGCTTGCTTTAGAAGGGAAAAAAAAACCTAGATCATTTCATGAAGGGAAATCAATTAAAAAAGGTTGACTGCGAACATTTATCCATTTAGCTCAGCCTGCTATTGAATTTTCATGATGGACTTCGACTTTTCAGGAGAGCGGGCCGAGTTAATGGCAATTGTTCCCTTCTCTTCAAAATTTATTATCTGGTTTATTCAAAGGAAAACACTCCATCAAACCCAAGAGCGGCCAAAAAGCCTATTGATAGGTTTGTGCTTGTGTGGGATTGGAAAAATGGGGGGTGGTTTTGTCGCAGATGTCCAGCCTTTGAAAGAAAATTAAACAAGTATCTCATTACCCAACGCTTCGGTGATCCCTGGAGATGGGCCGCAAAAGCAGCCAATTTAATGAGCTGGGAATCGCAAACACTGCCAAAGTTTACCTCAGGCCCATCTTTCTGGAGAAGGTCCCCTATTTAGACGCACTCAAGCAGAGGAGAAAGGATCCTGCTGGGCTGCTCCTTTCATCCTCAAAGATGGAGAGAGGGTAATATTTCCTCCCCTTCTTCCTTGCATCCTGAGGAATTATGCGTGCTAATTTGATTAGGGGGAGATTTGATTAACTGGAAAATGAGGGCTTTGCGGAGCCTTTCGCACGCTTAATTTAGCCCTTGGAAAAAAAAAAGGGGGGGAGGGGACGGCAACATTGTGTCGTGGAAAAAAAACTCCAAAAGGCATATGGGAACCCCATTCAGCAGGAAAGACAGCCTTTTGAGGACCGACAATATCGAGAATCGCCATGGTTCGTTTTGGGCTAATCAGTTCGCGGAGCGTTGGCTTGGCTGCAGAATACAAATTGCATTCGGCATTGCCAGTTAAACGGTTCAAGGAATAATGAGATTAATGTAGTAGGGAACTTAGCTGAGCAAAATGCTTTCTCTTTCCCTTTCTCTCCCTTGATTTCTCTTTCTCTCCTCCGAACAACAAGGCGTAACTTGGTTTCAATGGAGCTTTGTTGGAAAGCTGAGCAGGAGAGAGAGAGAGAGAGAGAGAGAGAGAGAGAGAGAGAGAGAGAGACCACATGTGTTTCTCTTTGCAGGCGATTACTTCTTATGGCCTGCAAACTGCTAGACTGAATCCTCTCTGTAAACAAGGAAATGAAAACCTCAGACCGAGGCTTTTGCAGACCCTGGAGGTAATATTCCTTAAATGAGCACACATTTTACTTTTTTTTCCTGGTTGAGTATATCCCTCTTTCCCCTCTCTTGGCTCATCATTCGACCACTGTCTGCCTAATTCAGCCTTGTCAGGAAAGAAAAGCTATATTTTAAAGCTCTAAGCCTGGCCAATGGAAAGCTACATCTAAAAGCAGAATAACAGAATTGGAGGAGACATTAGAGGTCTTCTAGTCCACCCCCCTGCTCAGCCAGGGAACCCTATATCATTTCGAATGGTTGCTCCATCTCTTCTTACAAATCATGTCTATTTCTGTTTCCTTCGTTTCATTTCTTTACTCCTCTCACATTCCAGTTTGCACATTTCCATATGTCATAGTCATCACCAGATGGGCCAATAAATATTGATCTCCATCACTCATTATGACTCTGGTCAACTGAGGCTTTCGTGTAACACTTTTTAATAAGATGCAGAAGGTATAGACCAAGGGTTTCAAACTGGAGGCCCACGGGCTGGATCTGGCTCATGGGGTGCTTAAATCTGGCCTGTGGGGCCGGCCTGGAAATAGCAAAGGACTGGCCCGAGGTGCCTCTGACAGCCAAAACGGGGCACAGAGGGAGTTGCGTGCAACCCCCCCCTCACCTCGTTTTGACCAGCAGAATGCTGCAGGAGGCCATCCAGGCTGAAAACGGGACATGTGGGGGCTGCACGCAGGGCCTCTGCACCCCGTTTTAGCCAGCAGAATGCTGCAGGAGGCCATCCAAAAACAGAATGCAGTCCCACACCCAGCAGGGTGCTGAAGGAGGCATCCATCCCGTCTCCCACCCCGGCCAGTCCGGGGAGTAGAACTACAATGCTGATCCGGCCCTCAAACAAATCCAGTTTGATACCCCTGGTATAGACCGTAGTTGCACTTCCTAACAACCACAGTTGCAGTTGTGCCATCTCCAGCATTTCTTGTTAATAGCAAGAATCATTATTGTTGGAATCACTGTCTATGAATAAAAGTTAAACTATTATATTTGCCTTCATTCATAAAAGCTAAACTCTAATAGAACCTCAATGGGGCTAGTCTGGAATGAAACTTGTCAGACATATCAGATTTTAGAGTCTTTAGTAAAACCAAAATATAAGTAGTCCTCGATTTACAACTATAATTGAGCCCAAAATTTCTGTTGCCAAGCAAGACAGTTGTTAAGTGAGTTTTGCCCCACTTTATGACCTTTCTTGGCATATTTATTAAGCATTCATTGCAGTTAAGTTAGTAATACCCTAGGACCATCATAAGTACATGCCAGTTGCCTAGCTTCTGAATTTTGATCATGTAACCATGGGGGATGCTCCAGTGGTCACAATTGTGAAACGGGGGCATAAGTCACTATCTTCAGTGCTGTTGTAATTTTGAACAGTCACTAAACGAATGAGTCCTTGACTTTCAACCATAACTGAGGCCAGAATTTCCATTACTAAGAAAACAATAGCAATAGCAATAGAACTTAGACTTATATACTGCTTCGCAATGTTTTATAGCCCTCTCTAAGAGTCAGCATATTGCCCCCAACAATCTGGGTCCTCATTTTACCATTTACCTCATTTCCATCGGAAGGATGGAAGGCTGAGTTAACCTTGAGTCTGGTGAGATTCGAACTGTCGAACTGTTGGCAGCCGGCAGTCAGCAGAAGTAACCTGCAGTATTGCACTCTAACCACTGTGCCACCAGCAAGGCACTTGTTAAGTGAGTTGCACACAGTTTTATGACCCTTCTTGCCATCTCTATTAAGCAGAAAACTCTGGTTAAGTGAATCATGAAGTCATCAAGCAAATCTGGTGTCAGCCTTGAAAACTATAATTGCGACTGCCACATATTAGCACATGGGAATTAGGGAGGGGGTTCTTTCTCGTACACTTAGTAGTCAAAACAAAATTCTTTTCAACTGTGTCAAGGCCATTCTGACCAGAATCTAGATGAGGAGTGACAAGAGGAGAAAGGAAGTTGGCTTCAGAAGAGGATTGGGGAATGTGCCCTTTGATGATGGTTTGGAGGTGGATCTTTGAATTCTTTTGGGTGTGGAAAAACCTGGGCCTTCAGATTCATGTTTTTCCCAGATGTGCCAACGTGGTTTCTTTAATAAATTCTTACTTGGATCTACATGTGTCTGAGTGCTGAATGAGTGATTGGAACTTGGATGGAACGCTGACATCTGGCTTATCCCATTAACTTGGCTTGTCATAAGCCAGCTGAGAAGGTTATATGGCCCTGAGGGCACTGCAACCAATGTAAATACATGCCAGTTGCTAAGCACCTGGATTTTGATCTCATGAATATGGGGAGAGATGCTGCATCAGTTGTAAGCTCTCTCTCTTTTTTTTTCAGTACCATTGAGACCTCCAACAATCACTAAGCCAATAGTTGTAAATCGAGGGTCACCTATATAACCATTTAGCCAGAAAAGAAAAATAGCGAAGGTAGAAAATAGATGAATTGAATTAAAAATGTTAAGATGATTATTATTGTTATAATGAATGACATATTATATGTATTAGCAAAGCATTAATATAAAGAATATAGTTGTAATTTTAATTACTACTGCAAAATATTTGAACCCAGACGACACACCGTGTAATGGAAGTTTATTTGTATTAAAAATAAAATAAAAACTTATTAAAAAAAAACCAAAAAAACCCAAAAATATTTAGCCATATAAGACTTGACAACCATGGTTCAAATTAACCTAGTTTCAGCTACATGTCCTTCTCTGTTCAAAGATCCTCTTTTCAATTTTATAACCGTGATTCATTCATTCTCCAGGATGCATGAACTCAATGCCAAACTAAGAGAACATAACAACTGGCTACTTTAAAATTGAAAGCTTGAAATCAAAAGCAAACAGAACATGAGGATCACAGCTATTCATTTCCAATTTCCTTATAATTAAACCATGCATATTTCCTAATTCAATTTATCTTAAGAGATGAGACCATCATTAATAGATTCCCAACAAAGCTTTTCAAACCAAGCAATTCTTTGCCATTCCAGAGTCAT
Source organism: Oxyrhabdium leporinum (assembly GCA_032468155.1). NCBI lineage: Eukaryota > Metazoa > Chordata > Lepidosauria > Squamata > Cyclocoridae > Oxyrhabdium > Oxyrhabdium leporinum. The sequence continues at coordinate 16,779 of JANHFL010006489.1, read as the reverse complement.
AAATTTAAGGATACACATGGCCTAAATTAATCCAAACAATACATCTCAGGTTTACATGAAAAATAATTACCACTCTTGCTTTCAAGCTTTCAGCCTGTTGAGATAACCATTCTCCACAGATGTCCAATATCTGACAAGTTAGAATTGCCATTTGAAGTTATAGTCCTGTAATTAATGATCATTATAATACCAATATCAAAAGTATGACTCTGCCCCCTATAAGAAAATTGTCAGAAGGAAAGGAAGGGAAGGGACGGTGGTGAATCAGTTGACTACATATCTCATAAATAACATCTCAGCCCAGGTGGCAGGAAACCTGGGAAGAACTGTTTCAACTCATTCAAAGATATTTTGCCATAATGAACCCGCTTCAAATTAAAGTTGACAATCCCTCTTCTAGGTCTCATGAGTCTGTAGTGCCCTCAAGACTAGCATTAAAGGTACTTTCCTGAAATCTCCCTAGTTCCTGCTTCCCTGATCCTTCTTTGCTGTGCAAGGACTTAACACACTCCTTAAATTGGGGAACCCGCTTTCCACCAATTGCTGTGAGAAAGCCAGTTAAGAATCAGTTTTCAGAAGCAGCTGGAGCCAGAATCCAAAATATGCTCAATTTAGGGAACTTTTTTTTCAAAGGGCTAAATACATATCTTAGACCTCAGACACTCATGGTGTGCCACGTGATCTCTGAAGAAAGGACTTTAAGATGCTGCAGATAAATCTTTTCTTCAGGCTCCCACACACTCTAAAACACTTTTGGAGTTTAAATCCAAAGGGTTGTGCAGCCCTATCCTGCACTTTTAGGTGTATGCTGTCAAGTGCAGGAAATCAGAAGCCAAGGCAGTTCAAAAGAATATAAGTTTATTTGATGCTAACACTCTCTACAAGAATCTGAACTACTCCAACAGACAAAGCAAATTGGGGGTAGATAAGGATCATGTGATGACTCCTCCAGATGCTTCCCCAGATATCTCTCCAGATGTCAGCTCAGAGGAAGATGAACCAGTTCTAGGCATGTCAGGAGTGTAGTTGGTCAATGGCTCCAAGGAGCTGTCTGAAAGGGATTTGGCTGAAGCAGGACAGCCCTGAGGCTTCGGGTGGGGAAAGCACGCAGCTGTGGCCAGTTAGTGAGGAGGAGGAGGAACTGCCTTCTGCAACTGATCTGAGAACACGTAGGGCAGAGAAAAGGCAGGAGCAGCGAAGATCAGCCTGATTACTCATGAGGAGGTAGCTTGTCCCTCTTGATGGGCTGCACCAAAAGCTGGCAATTTAGCACAGCAGACAGATGGATATGATGCTGGGAACAACATGTTCATTTCCTAGCTGTGTGTTCCCTAGTTGTTGTGATTCCAGCCTTACCTTGGATTGACCCTCTGCCTTGACTTTGGATTATGTCTTGTGAACTGTGGACTTTTCTGTCCTCATGCACCCTCTTATATTGTGGATTTAATTTTGCCTAGTGGATTTATCTCTTTTGGGAAACATACAAGTGCCTTTTAGACTCACTGGCCATTGCTCTGTGGACTAGTATGGGTCTGCTATTGGTTGGACCTAATTGGAACAGTTCTGGATTTTTAGTGAAGGGAACTGCTGGGGAATATTAATAAACCCACTAACCTACCATTTTGTGTGTATGTGTGAGTGAGTGGGACAGCACAAATCAGTGGAATTCTAGGTGGGTTGGACTTAAATCTCTTGTGGGCCTGAAAGGACTCAAGACTGATGATACACTTGACCCCTCCCTCAGGTTCAGCCTGGTCATCTACATATACCTTGTTAAAATTTATTTATCTGTCCCTTAGATTTATATAGCTCCCTATCTCACATATGTGACTAATGGGATAGCTAAGGGTTGAACCATTTGTTAACTGATCTCTTAAATCACAATTTATTCACTTAGCTTCTCCAAAAGTTATTGAAGTATCACTCTTGTAATCTGTAGCCAGTCTGGCTGGGGAGAAAGAGAATTACAATTTACCAGTGCCTGTTGATTCAAAGTTGGGTGAAACTAAGCAAAACTTTAGGCACTCCTGATCAAACTGATCAACAAATCCCTAAATGAACAGAAGCTGGCACAAGCTCTACTGATGCAAAGATAAACATGGCATCTTTTTGCAAATTGGAATGCATTCTTGCTATTTATGTGTGGCTGTTTATAGATTTAAAATAAGAAAATAGTGAAGAGAGCAGATGCAGAAGTTTGGATGCGATTCCAGTCAATACTTGGTAAGCCTCCTTTGGCAGAAGTAAGAGGTTCTAAAATGTTTCCTGTAGCCAGCTAAGGACTTTTCTGCAAAGCAGCCTTAAGCGGTTTGACTCCGGTGCATTAACCAGCCACAAATGAAGCCAACTGAAGAAATCTCTTTCCAGATTTCAAGCCTTTCTTCTGCTTTGTTTATGATTTTGGCATCTGGACCATACTTTCCACAGTCCCCAGTTGGTGGCTTACCCTATTATTATTTTTTAGATCATTCACCCATGTTAGGAAAGTGATCATCATTTGCATTCCATTCAGTGGTCATGTCTTTTAAAGAATCGTGTTTTCCTTCTGTGTGAATCCCCTCTGTTGCCTCCTTTTCTACTTTTTTGGGGAATCCACCAGTAGACTAATAGAAAAAGGACATGTCACAGTTTTAAGTAGTGCTTGTTAATTTTTATTAAAGATGTTTTTTATAAGACAAAGACAATGCAGATTTCAAGAAAAATGAAAGTAAAGTGATAAACAGAAAAGAAATGAAAGAAAGAAGACAAAGAAGGGGGGGGAGACAAGGAGGGAAAGAAAAATAACAGAGTAACAGAAAAATGGAATGGGTAGGGACCTTGGAGATAATCTAGTCCAATCCCGCGCTCAGGCAGGAGACCCTATATCATTTCAGACAAATGGCTGTCCAATCTTTTCTTGAAAATCTCCAGTGATGTCTCAATGTCAGGAAATTCCTCCTTAATTCTATGTTGGTTGTTTCTCTCCTTGATTAGTTTCTATCCATTGCTTCTTGAAAACAAGATATGAACAAGTGATTTCCAAGCTTATTTATAGCAACTACAAAGGCATTTCTATTTTATCCTCCCTCTCTAAAGTTACATCATGGCTTCCTTCCTTCTTTTTATTAATTTATTTTACTGAATTTATTTGCCGCCTATCTGGCCATGAATTACTCTGGGTGGCAAATAAATTCAATCAATAAATTCATACTCTGTCAGAATATGTACTGGTAGTGAGAAGTTCCCTGAGGATGGACTCCAGCAGAAGTCCGAAGGCTCGGAAGACTAAGCCTCTGATCCCAGTGATTGACCCAGATTGGATCATACTCTACCCTTTCTAATCATCCATCCTATAAATCACAAGTTCTTTTTTTCTTGTTTTTCAGCCAAAAGTTCATAAGGGGATTCCAGTGACTGACAAATGTAGTTATTATTTTTTTCAGTAATCGGACAACTCATTTTGGCCACCTCTGCAAATTCACCAACCATTCCTCCATTGTGGATGTTTCAGAGCCTTTTCCATCTTTCTGCAGTTTCAAGCAGTATTTCTCAACCTCACCAGCTTTGAAATGTGTGGATTTCAGCTCCCAGAATTTCTAGGCTGGCTGGGGAATTCTGGGAGTTGAAGTCAACACCTCTCAAAGTTGGTGAGGTTGAGAAACAATGGTTTAAAAGGTTCTTGCACTAGAACAGGGGTGTGAAACTCAAGGCCCACAGGCTGGATCCGGCCTGTGGGGTGCTCAGATCTGGCCCGCGGTGCTGGCCTGGAAATAGCAGAGGACTGGCCTGCGGTGCCTCTGCTAGTGAAAATGGGGCACAGGGGGCTGTGCACACACCCCTGTGCCTTGTTTTTGGCCTGGATGGCCCCCTGCAACTACAATGCTGGTCCAGCCCTTGAAGAAATCCAGTTTGACACCCCTGCACTAGAAGGTCATAAATAATAAAACTCTTGCCAACTTGCCCCCCAAAAAAATAATGTGTGTCCACTGTTTCACTGTTCCACAGTGAGCTTATTTAGGAAAAGAAAACTTGATTCTTTGGTACATGAGGGAAACTGGTAGGAGAAAACGTAATAAATGACTGAAGTGCTGGTGATGTTTTTGTCACAGTTTGCAATACCTGATTGGAGTGGAGTTTGTTTATGATGAAATAAAACACAACAATTGAACAGAATAAGCACTAGTTGTACCAGAGGGCTTTCCAGAAGGCTCTGATGGTGAAACAGAATCCTGGGGGTGCTGCGCGCATCAATCCAGCGCCCGTTTTTTGGTTGCAGAGGGCTTTCCGAAAAGCCTCTGATGGCGAAACAGAGGCCAGGGGTGACACATGTGAGCGGCGACAAGCAGCCGCAGAAGAAGTGGGCTGGCAACAGGCTCCTGCTGGGCGGAGCTGTTGGTGCCACCGCCACGAGATGAGTCAGTAATTAGACCCCCCCAAAAAAAAGAAGCCCTAGCCATTTTTTAGGGGGTCAAAAGAAAATAAGACCAGGTCTTATTTTCAGGGAAACATGTAAGTCATTGACATTTGGAGGCCTTATTAGGCCTTTTATACAAGGGGGGTGGGGGAGGCAGTGAATCCACTGGAAGTGTGTCCAAAGTGCCAGACCTGCCATATTCAATGTTTGCTTATTCTTTGATTCTGTAAACAACTACACCGATTCTGCGAATTTTTTCCACATGTACACTTTTAACACACTGAACTAATTCTTGAAACCAGATTGATTTGATTTGATGGCTTGAATCAATGCTCTGAATGAATTTGAGGCAGCCCTTGGAACTAAATGTCAAAATGAACACAATTCTTCAAATTAAATCACAAATTCAAATTGGATTTGGGGAGATTTGCATATAGCACTCCTGGCAGATGGCGATCCAGGGACCAATTAAAGTTTTTTTTTTCCTCTCTTTCTCTCTCTCTCTCTCTTTTTCTCTGTCTTCCTTAAGGAATTGCCTATCAGCTCCCAAGACAGCCAGTCTCCTCAGAATTGCTCATACTGTTTGAAAGTTTGTACCCCAAATCTCCTTTGTGGCCAACAAAACAATGGTGCACTCTGTCTTCTCTCTGTGGCACCTCTTCAGATATTTGAAGGTTGACATCATGACCCTCTTTAATCTTCTTTCTCCAGGCTCCCAAGTCTGCAAATTTATATCCCTAAGAAACACTTTCCTACATTTTTTGCTACCTGTTCTCATTCATGCCGATGAAGGAGAATGACTTTTGACATTACTTTTTAACGGAATAGAATTTTGAGGAAATTCTCATGGGAGGCGTGTAATGTGCTTGCAACTTACTAAGTTGCAAAGTAGCCAAACTGTGCATATATAAATATCTTTCTTCATCACTACTGTAGCCTCAGTGGCTCCTTGTGATTCAATTCAATCTCAGGTGGAAGACATTAAGGGAGGGACTCTTCCTGTGACACTTTTCATAATGGAAAATGTAAGCATCCTGGGAGGCTACCGAACAAAACATAACGCAAAACGGTATTTTCACCAAGAGTGGCACTCTCTGCCACCTTCAATAAGAAAGTCACAAACACCCCTAGAGAAATTTAAAAGAAATTCTCCCACAATTTGAGAATGTTAAAAAAAAAATTGAAGGAATAAAAATTGAACAATTGTCAAGCAGGACGGCATATTTTATTTATTTATTTATTTATATTTTATATTTATATACCGCCCCATTCCGAAGACTCGGGGCGGTTCACAGCTTTTATTTAAATTTATACTGTAAGAATGTTCTGAAGTTAAGCATTGGGGGAAATTAATATCTGAAGTGAAGCTTTAGGGTAAGCATTAGGGAAACTAAAGAGGACAATTGTAGGGGGGGAAATGAGATAAAAACCAGTTGGCTGTAGGAGATGACCAGGCTGAGCCTGAGGGCGGAGTCAAACACATCATCAGTCTTGAAGCACATACAAGAGATCTAAGTCCACCCCTGCTTGAATTCCATTGACTCTTATTTACCGCCTATCTGCTTTGACTGTTAGTAGTTCAGATTCTTGTAGAAAGCTTAAGCTTGCAATAAACCTTTATATTCATTTGAACTTCCTTGACTTACTGAGTTTCTCAAGCTCGACATTAGCAAGCTTTTCTGTTTTGCTTACACCTATGGTGGAGTCCTGCAATGTACTTAAGGTGAAGCTTCCTTTAAAGCATGTTTAGAAAAATTCAGGAAGTGCAGAAGAAGGGAGGTAAAATATTTGTCAGAACTATCTGTTAGGTCTTTTTTTAACTGCATTGTCTGTTGGCTTATTTCTGAGACAGGTTTATGGTACTGGTGTTGTTCTGCAAAGCTCTGATAATTAAGGACCTAGGTATTTGAAATTGTGTAGGCCTACTTGATCCATCAATAAGAGCTGTCAAACTGTTGAATATCCAGAAACAGGATTTTTTTTTTTAATGGCCCCTCAATTTCTTATCTGTCATGAGATAAGCATGGTCCCCCAAAGAATTTCCTCTTTGCTGGAAATGTTTAAACTGTAGCTCATCTGTCAGAGAGGTTCCAGTGGATCCTGAATCGACCAGGAAGTTGAACTAGATAACTTACAAGGTCCCTTCCAGATTTGTGATTCTACGGTTTTATGATTCTACTGTTAAGTTTGTAGGTAATCAGGAAGGTGCCATAATTTTAATGTCAATGTTTAGCTTCTGTGTAATAAAGCAGCATACAAGAACAAAGAATTGGACACATCTTGAACCAAGAAACAAGATGAGCCATTAAAAATAATGATTCACAACAAAAACAACAACATTCATGTGCTTATCTGTGTACAGTTATTTGTTTATTAAATTTATATGCCACTCAGCATACTAACTGGGTGGCTTACAAACATTTAAAAAACAAACAAACAGAAATATAAACATTAAATATTAAATAAACCAAAATTACACAAATTAAAAGCCAGGATATTGTGGAGTGGAAGTGGGATTTTTTTTCCTAGTACACTAACCACCTCCAATCAGGGAGCCCGACCCATTGGGAGAAGCAGGTCTTAGGTTCTTACAGAAGACTAAGAAGGTGCAGGTGGATCTCACCTCAAGGGGCATGAAGTTCCAGAGGGCAGGAGCCAGGGTAGGAAAGCCCCTTCTTCTGTATCTGGCATAATTCCATGACTGATGGAGTCTGCAGCATATCTCTTCTGCCAGAATGAGTGAGGTGGGCCTATTTCATTGGGGTAAGAGAGTTCCTCAAGACTGAAGGTCACTTTGGTAGATATTTAGGAAGTAGCTGTACCCACCCTGCAAGATACATCACAACTAAATAACACGGCATCCATTTTTGAAGATCACTCACAACAAACCTTCTGAAGGCAGGACAAGAAGCAATGGGTGGAAACCAATCAAGGAGAGAAGCGACCAAGAACTAAGGAGAAATTTCCTGACAGAGCAATTTACCAATGGAATGATTTGTCTCCAGAAGTTGTAGGTGCTCCAACACTGGAGGCTTTTAAGGAGAGGTCTGACAATCATTTGTCTGAAATTGGATAGGGTTTCCTGCCTGAGCAGGAGGTTGGGCTAGAAGACCTCCAAGGTCCCTTCCAACTCCGTTATTCTGTTACTCTTGACTCTTTGGTGCCCATGAAGGAGATGAATAAACCAATGGGGGAGACTCAGGTGTTCTTCTTTCTGACTTCGTCTTCCAGGCATTGGTTTAGAGAAACTCTCGGGCTCAAAGTCTGCTGTGTTGAGACAGAGACAGAGGGTGGGGTGGAGAAGGGAGACTGGGGAGAGAAGTCTGAATTACAGTCGCTTCATTAACATGCCCCGATCTAGACAGAAGAGTGGTCTCTGGCTGCTCGTCTTTTTGTCTTGCCCATCTGCTCACTGTGGTTTTAATTAAATCTGTGTGTATGTTTGTGTCCTTCCTTTCTTTTCCTTCTTTTTTTTTTTTTAACTTACTCCAAGAAATCAAAAGGCAGACTATTTGGTGCCAATGTTCACTCAGCTTATCCAGCCGCTAACAAGCAGACACCAAAGGCAATATATGACCACTTTGCTCTCCAGCCAGCCTCAGCCAATAATCAGCATGAAACCAAAGGAGGTTCTGAGGCTTTTGTTTTTGTTTTGTTTTTCTATCCTCGGTCCTTCACGTCCAACCTCTTGCCTGTTGCCACAGGCAAAGGCAAACTAATGAGTGATCCCACTTGTGGTAAGACTACTAGGAGAAATTATGGGTTTCAAATAACCCAAAAGCATGCAGCACGAAGCTTGTTGGACAGGCCAGTGTTCCTTCTCTGGCACCTGATGTGTCCAGACTCACAATGACATTTGCAGAGAGTGTTTCCAGTTGTCAGGCAGACTGTTTGCTTCACCTGCCTTGGCTCAGGAGATGCAATGCAATCTGGTAGGGGTTAACTCCACGCTTGTCTCTTCGGATGTCAGAACCTCCTCGTGGCTGTGAAGAGCAACTTGCTGCAACCTCACAAATAACCTGGCTTAGTAGGCTCTCCCGTGTTTCATTTTCACTTCCAAAGGTGGGCACCGTGGAGAGCACCCTTACCAGCTGTGTGGTCTCCATTTCATTCTCACATGGCCAATAGGAGGGAGGGAAGATGGATGGATGGATTGAAGAGAGAAAGAGAGAGAGAGACAGAGAGAGACAGAGACAGAGACAGAGACAGACAGACTGACTTCGATGGATTATGATAGATAGATAGATAGATAGATAGATAGATAGATAGATAGATAGATAGATAGATAGATAGATAGATAGATA
>JANHFL010006488.1:24229-42596 GCA_032468155.1 Oxyrhabdium leporinum | reverse complement strand
TTATTTGGCCCGTGGCCTGCTGTGCTAGACTGAAGGGCCGGAGTGGTGATGACACGGGTGCAGGAGGGCAGAAGCGGTTTGGGAACGGACCGGATGGTTGTTCTTACCTTTAAGAAGATCCATCGGAAAGCACTGCAGCGGAGATTTTACAGTCGCTTCTTCCGTCCCTTGCCGAGCCTCAGTCGCTCGCAGAGATGCTCCATGTGCTCTCCAGGTTGGCAGCTGCTTCTCTCCGCTGCTGCTCTTGCTGGGGGAGAGCGTCTTGTGCATTCAACATGGCTTCTCTGTGCTACAGCACTTTCCGGATGGGATTTAGAGGAAAGCAATAGCTCACAGCCCCTAAATTGCACAAGATGCTCTCCCAGCAAGAGCAGCAGCGCTGCAGAGGGAAGCAGCCGCTGCCCTGGAGAGCAGAGATGGAGCGGAGCAGGCCCTGAAAGGCTGCTCGGTCAAGCCTCGCTGCATGGCTGAAGCTGCCACATACGCGGAAGCCTCATCGCACATGCACAGAAGCCTGGCGTCACAATGGGACTCCCATAGCAAGGTGCCACCTTGGCGTAACGTTGAGTTGGCCACGCCCAGTCAGTCACATGACTCCTCACCAAGCCATGCCCACCAAGTCATGCCCATAGAACCAGTGGCAAATTTTTTTAGATTCCACCACTGTTTATGTACCTTCTAAAAATGAAAGTGACATGTGAGTTCTGAAGAGTACAGTTAGTGCAAACACAATCCATGTCATTTTTATTAGAAATAAGTATGTTAGAGAATTTTTTACTAGTTAATTATCAGCGTTCCATCGAAGTTTCAACAAACCCCTCAGCACTCAGATAGTAATTAATCCAAATCAGAGTTTATTGAAGAAGCCATGCTGGCACATCTGGGAAAAACCTGAATCTGAAAACCCAGGTTTTTCCACACCCAAAAGAATTCAAAGATCCGCCTCTTCTCCATCATCATACATCACATTCCCCAATCAAAGTTTATACCCATCATTCCTCATTCATCTGGTCACTCCTCTTCTAAGTGCTAACTAGGATGGCCTTGACACATTTACCAAGAATGTTGTTTAGTCTAAATTATGTTCTAACTACATGAGAAAGTAAACCCCCCTTAATTCCCATATACTTTATTGTGGCAGCTTGCAGAGGCCTCACAATTATGGTTTCCAAAGCTGACATTAATAATTACTGCTTTAGACTATGAGCAAATCTACCACTCCCTGTGTTTAACCAAAAACATGGGCAAAGTCGGATACTTCTGAAAAAGTTACGCACTGGATAGTAGTTTAAGGAAGGGCAGTCTAGATGATCTTGTTAGTAGAGTTTGGTGGGATCAGCAAACTACAGTTAGAAATAAGAAATAAAATTAATTCCAAAGCAAACATGTTTTAGCATTGCTAAGTTGGACTTATTTTCATGTTTAATAACCCAGAGTCATTTTTTGAAGTTACAAATTTATCACATGTAGAATTATAGTACTACATACTTTAGATTTTCTCATTTATTAACTTCTGAATGATCAGTTTGCAGTGACTGACTTGACTTTGGAGGGATACAATAAAAATGTATTTACAATACACCTTAATGCAACATGATTCTACATATAATCTAGTATCTTGTTCTGGTGATGGGGTGGAGTATTTGATTTTTTGTTTTTTGTTTTGTTTTTTTGGGTGCGTTCAAGGCATTGTTGACTCTTGGAAACTGCTTGGACTAGTCCATGCAGTTTTCTTGGCAAGAGTTCAGAAGCCATTGTCTTCTTCCTATAGCTGAAAGGATGTGGTTGACCCGAGGCCACGCAGCTGGCTTTGTGCCTAAGGCAATACTAAATCTCACGGTGTCCTGATTTCTAGTCTAGCAGTCCAATATCTTTTGTATGTGATTTTCTAATAATAATTCCCAAAATTAAACAGGTTCTTCCCCTGAAGTGGTTGTCTAATGTATGATTCTTGAAATCATTGATGCAACATAATTAATATACGTAACTAACATTCTACCATTAGAACAAATATTACGATGCACTCATCTACCACTTACTGAGGAGTGAGCCCCTTTGGTTTGACTGGAATTTAATTTTGATTAGTCAAGTACAGAAACACATTTCATAGCTTCTGTTCTGAACAGACTTTAACAATAAGAGATAATGCATGTTCTGGGAGGGGGGAAGCATGCAGAGAATTGGACAGGTTTTGGAGGGAAAAGGGAAAACCTATTAAAAGACAGACAGCAATCCACAAAGCATATCTAAGGAAACCAACAGAAAACACCTTGCAATTCTTGATTTTCAAGGTCAGGTTGTATCAACGAAAATTTTGACTGGTTTTTGATTTTTCTCTTTCAGTTGAATGGATTGCTGCAGTCGCTTTTGCTGCAGGAACAGCAGCTGTTGGGTATCTCGCTTACAAAAAGTTTTTTAGCAAGGGCAAAGGTTGTAATGGAAGGGTGAACCTCCATATTCAGAAAGATAATCCCAAAGTAGTTCATGCATTTGATATGGAAGATTTGGGAGAGAAAGCAGTATACTGCCGATGTTGGAGATCTAAAACGGTGAGAGAATAGCGCGCGCAAATCTCTTGTAAATTTTTGAATGTATTTTGTTGAATTTCCAAAACAAAATAATGACTGCTAGATTATAGTTAATTGTCGGGAGGGGGGGGATAAACAGGAAGCTGTTACTAGAGAACAACTTTTTCATTGATCCTTGAAGTAATGATCAAAGAATGTTTGAAACAGAAATCATGATGATGTGAAAAGAGAGATGTAAAGGCTCACAAAAATTGGGAGAAGGAAAAGCATTGGGAGAAGGAAAAGCATTCAAAAAGATTTCTGCAAGAACTCTGTAAAGAATTGGCGTATCCTGTATTTATAAATCAATGGCTAAGAATTCCACAGAATATTAAGTAAGTTTGTTATGGTCTTAAGTTAAAACTAATTCAACAAGATACACTTTTTCATGGGTGTGTCAGAGATTGTTTCAGAAAGACTGGCTTTCAACACAAATAAAATGGATCAGGGTACATTTATTCATATGATATTGGTTTGTCCTTCTGTTGGCTTGTTTTGGTTCAGTAGCCATATTTTAGTTAAGCTGGGCTTACAAAGATCAGTATGGTTTAAAGCAGGGGTCCCCAACCCCCCGGCAGCGCCCACTATTGGACCCTGAACCCTTTGGAACCGAGCAGCAGAAGTGGGGGTGAGCAGTATATACATCCCCACTTGCGCTAGTAGTGGGTGGGTGCAAGCGCCCACTACTCGTGCAAATGGAATTGTGCACGTGTGCTTGTCTGCAGCTTTTGTGGAACCATCCCTTCTCCCCCGGTCGGTCCGCAAAGCCGGAAAGATTGAGGAACTCTGTGGTTTAAAGAACTGAATCTACTTTTGAGTTATATAACTAAAACTTGGAATCGATTAAGAATTATAAATTTCTTGGGCATTAGAACAGCAAAAGCATTACTCTTCATTGGAAAAAATACAGTCCTAAGACCTCATTCAAATTCAAATTCTTTGTTTATGGAATGGTAATCAATTCACAAAATCGAAAGATTAATAATTCACAAGTTCAGGATTCAGTTGTTTGTTTAAAAACTGGCTTCAATACTCTTATACAGAAAGCTTTTTTTTTTATATTAAAGCAAAGAAAATAAAGGATGACAAAAATCCTTTATTTTATCTTGTTTTTCTCACAAAAGAGATTAAACATGAAATATTTTTAATATTTTAGTTTTAAATGGTAGAGAAAGTGAAAAATTGATCTGTGATTTAATTGCTGATAGCAATAATGCTTTAGATTCAGAATATGAGGGTATATCTCTCTCTCCATGTGTGCTTCCGTGGTGTAGGTGATTCCTAATTGCTGCTTTTTTCAAAGCCTGTATCAAAGGTATCATACAAGGTATACTTGCATGCATATATGCTTTGTAGGGATAAGCATAACTATATGTAAATACAAAACTGTGTGCTGTATTTGCTCCTGGGTTATCTCAACTAGTCACACTGTGTGCACTCTGGCAGTTTGTTACATTTATTTGTTGTCTATCTTGCTGTGAAGCGAGGTGGCTTACGATGAAAATGAAGAAATGAAAAGAGTAAAAGTAACAGTAGCAAAGCAATGGAACAATGGAATAAACAATGAAAAAGAAAACAATGAGAATACAGCACCATGAGAATAAAACTTGGGTGGATGGGGAAGCAGGGAGCAAGGTGGGGTTTGCTATCAAACAATGAAAGGTGCTAGTATTCACCTCCAATATCGTACTCCCATTGAGCCCCCAGGCCAACTGGCAGAGCCAGGTCTTCAGGCTCTTACAATGCCAAGGTTAATATCAATTAATGTCCCAGGGTTGCTTGGAGCAGTCAGAGTACTTTCACAGATCTACAGTTAATAAAAGCTATCAGGATTTAGCCCAAACTGCTGGGGAGAAGATACATCCTTTCCCTCAATTTGCAACTTGGAGAAAAAGAGAATGGACCAATAAGGCAGACATTTCTCTCCAGAAAACTTTTGCCTTCAGTTGGATAGACTACATTTTCTTTTACCCGTAATTTACTTTGATGCTGACTCTATCTTGCTGAAGATGTACATTTAATACATGTTTTCCTTTCAGTTCCCCTTATGTGATGGGTCTCATACAAAACATAATGATGAAACAGGAGACAACGTGGGACCTCTAATCATCAAGAGGAAAGACGTGTGAACAGCAAATAGTTGAGACACCATCAAAACGATATTGTTGCGGTGTTTTCTGCTCACCAGTGATTGGTGTGAAAGAAGATCTTAATTTCACCGAAGATGTTTAGATGTGGTATACAATGCACTGCAGCACATGTAGCTCATGTTGCTTGCTTAAAACACTACAGTGTATATGTTAGAAACAATACCTGTGATTTGCTGATCTTTTTTGTCTTGTTAAATGCACATTCTCATTAAGTGTAAAAAATAAAAAACCCTTTAGAAGGTACTTGAAACAATGGAGATACATTAAATTATTTTCAAATACACTCTGTTCTCCTAAACTGTCCTTGTCAAGAGCCATGAGATTAAAGCTATTTTTGTCAATCTCTAACTAATATATAGTTTTCTGACTTCTTAAAAAATAGATCTGCAGTATGCAAGGCATCAAACCACAATGAAGCTATGATTACTAAAACGTATACGTTTTAAGTATGCAGAAACATTGCAGATGGAAATTATATTGCACAACATTGGTAGGCACACATCTTTCTGCCTTACGTATCTCTTCTTACATATCTATGGTAGGGTAAAGTGTCTGGCTGGAGGTAAGTGGTTGGATCTATGCCACAGTCATGAATTATTTTAGAGAAGGCAGATGACTGCATAAGCCCAAGAACAAGTCCGAAAAGAGGAATATGCTAGAATGCACCCGTTAATTGACACATACATGCTTTAGGAATGTAAAAGAAAAAGGATGGGGGTTGTATTTCAGATGCTGCGGGACATGCTACTGGAGAGGACATCACCCTGTTAATATGGAGTGAAATAGAAAAACAATCTAATCTATCAAGTTCAGAATTCCAGCCCCTGGGATATGGAAGAAGACCAGGTGGCTTGTGCAAATATGGAAAGATATGGAGGATCAACTGAATTGAATATGCAGAGCTTCAGATGCTGGATAGTAGAACTTTGTGAGTTAAAACCTTTAGTGCAGGGGTGTCAAACTCGCATCATCATGTGACGTATTGGGACTTTTTTTCCCTTTCACTAAACCAGGCTGGCGCAGGGCCAGCATATTACGCATGCGGGCCGCGAGTTTGACACTCCTGCTTTAGTAAGAAGACTGCAAGGAAAAAACTTAAGGGACATCCCAGTGCCACTAACTGGGATAGGAGTGGAAAAAGAAAGCATACTTTATATAGTTATGGATAAGCTGAGAATTTTAGGTGCCAATTTATCCTTGGATGGGCAAGTATATATGGTAATTACAAACAGATATTGAGGGAAAGAGGAAACGGGAATATTAATAGATTACAACTTGATTTGTATGTATTCTATTCTGGATATAGAAAAACATTTGGCTTTGCAAATAATGTTTTCACTTGTGTAAATTACTAGATCATACTTCATTAGGGTTCAGTACCCAGAATAAAATCCTTCATTTGTTTAACTACCGGCTCTGGGTGTATCTATATTAGCTCCTATCCTGATCCACCCTTTCACAATATTGACTCCTTGAGCAGTAAACCAGTATTCCAAGTCCTGCTACCTCAGATGGCTAGTAGGAACCAGAATACCTGGATTTTTGTCCTTAATAGTAGTAATAAACCAATTCTATGTTGTTTACTGACCAGTATATTGTGCTATTTATGAAATAAGGCAGTTCTGTCCAGTTTTTTGGAGGGAAGAATATTGGGAGACAGGTCCTTTGGGACGAGAGAGAGCTAGAGTCCTAGATGAAGGCCTCTGGCAAAGTAAGTTATTTAGTGGTTAGAATTGCAT
Source organism: Oxyrhabdium leporinum (assembly GCA_032468155.1). Classification (NCBI taxonomy): domain Eukaryota; kingdom Metazoa; phylum Chordata; class Lepidosauria; order Squamata; family Cyclocoridae; genus Oxyrhabdium; species Oxyrhabdium leporinum. Next base: position 36,140 of record JANHFL010006488.1, on the reverse strand, counting down.
TGGGTTTTTTTTTTTAGTTAGAGTGGCTTTTTTTGTATTTTATCTTTTAAAACTCTTCTGTGTATCCTTTTGGTACCTTTAATAAAGTTGAATTTTGTTTAAATCCTGGGATTGACTAGTTGCCCTCTACTACCCACCTCAGCCTGGCAGAGCTATTGATTCCCACTTTTTGTATGGTTTCTCTGTATTTAGCTAGACCTGAGGTACCTCAGGTGATACGGTAGGGGGAAAGGGTTGTGGTGAAGGGAGGGCGGTAGTAATTTTTTAGTCCTGTTTACCCACAGGTACTGAAATACCTCAGGAGAGGCAGATTCAACCCCAATGTTGCCTTTTCCCTTATTATAAGGGATTGTATTGCATGCCAAAACATAATTTAAAAAAGCTTTTAAAATTGATATTCCATATGCAGCTGTACCTACTATTGTTCCGAACTGCAAGTGGCGGTGCTCTGTGGTATTTAGGTAGATTACAAAGTACAAACTGAGTATTGTAGGTAATAATGTAATTGCACTCTTTTTTGCACTAGAAAGAATGGAAAATCTTAAACTACTTGCATGATTCTAAAGTATTACAGTCCCTTGCAGATGAGGATTTTTATTAGATCACTCAGTTCGGGTAATTTGTTGCCTGTATAATTCACCCTGGGCATGGTAGTATGCATCATCTAATGGCTTGGGATATACATTCTTGAGTCACAAATGACTAATTTGGTTCTGGTTTAATATGCTGTTGAAAAACTATGGAGTGTGTGATTCATACACATACGTGCAGTTTGTAGTGCTTCACAGCTTGGAACGTGCTGTTTTGATCTTGAAATACACTGTTCCAATTTCAGAAAGTGTTAATGATAATCTTTGCTTAAAACAAAGGGTTCAGACCTCAGAAAAACTCTTGTAAAATCAGAACAGTCACAGAATAGTTTCTGTAGGATCAGAATGTTATTTTTCAAACTCTTGAATGTTTTGAAACGACAAAATCCAAATACTTTGCATTTAGTTTGGAAATGGATCTGAATCTACTTCCAGCCTCATCATTATATCATTACACAAGATTGACCTCTCCAACATCTCTTGGGGTTCTCTACATTCTGAAGTCCTACATTTGTAAGAATGGTCTGCTGCCTGCATTTGCTGTGCATGTCAAGACCTTATTTGACAATGTGGTCCTTTAATTATTTTGGCACCAAGACAGAATGGGTTGGTTTGTGATTTATTTTTTTAAACCCTAACCTTCTCTGAAGTAAAAGAAAAAAAAACCCAACCTGTGGCTTATAAGGTTTTTACAATATTTAGGCAGTTCATGGATTTATATTAAAATGCATGAAACAAAGCAAAGGATTTGGAAAAATAATGGAAAGCAATTGCGTAACTGAAGGATTTCTTAGTTAAAACTCCATCATTGTCTATTCTATTACATTGCACATTAAGCTGAAAGTTTAATTATTAAGAGCACATGTTCCATTATATTAACCCTTTTGCTTGCTGTTCTTTAACTATGTGGCTTTCTGCATTCTCTGAACCTGAAATGATATGAAACTCTGACAAGACTCCATTTCTGCATACCCAAAATGGTAATTACAATTTTGGTTAAAGAGCAGACTATGATGGGGGTTGATGTAGTAGGCCATTATGTACCACACTTACCGATATTTTTAAGCTTAGCTTGCCACAGAAAAACGACAGTATTGTACACCAAGTGGCTATATTTGTCTGCACATGATGGAACAATCTAAAAAAAACCACCACATTTTAGTTAATCATGCAGCTAATTTATAATTCAATATGTTGTGCGAACCCAACCAACTGGAACAACTGAATAAATTGCGGTCATGGTTAATTATGAAGAAAGCTTTGGCAAAACACATTGTGCTTTTACCAAGAAAACTATATAGAAGTGTCCATTCAATCACTAGAAATCCAATTCCCTCTTTATTTGTTTAACCCTAGGAAAGAATAATGGCAAACTCACCCCAGCTGTGTTTAATAACCCAAGAGCAAATAAATATTTAGAGAGTTGAATGAACACAGCGTGGTTTATGGCTAAAGGTGCTTTTAAAAACAACTCTGAGACAACTCTGATCTGTTAAATCAGCACAGTGAATCGAACGATGGTTTAGCATGAAATATTTAGCCCGGCTGCAGAACGGAAGCCACTTTCGGAAACAGCAACGAGGAAACAGCGTATAAAACACCTCTCCGCCAGTGACTAAAGCACCGTCTCTGCCACCGCACGCTTCGGATGGCTTCAACAGGAAACACATTCAGGGCACTCTGAGCCAAAGGCGGCTTCAATCGCTACCAGCGCGCAGGCGCAAGAGCGCGACGCGCACGCTCAGTCGGCGCCTCAGTAGGTATTCTTCGCCTTGCCAAGCCGAGGAACGGTTAGATCCCTGAGGGAGAGAAAGGGAGGTGGACACGCCATGGAGCTGCGGGCCTGGCCGGGTCCACAAACGGATAGCCGGGACGGCGGCGCGCCTTGAGGGTGAAGCGGGAGGCGTAGCCACCGCGGCTCTTTAAGGACATGGCCACCGACCCGCCGACCCGTCTGAAGAACCGGGAGGCCGAGCGGTTAGAAGGACTTCCCGGCTCGGCGCCGGCGGGGCCGGCGGCAGCGGCAGGGAACGGGGAAAAGGTTGAAGCGACGGTGCGGCTCCTCGACGGCTGCGTTCCCCTTTCTCACCAAGTAGCTGGGCACATGTTTGGCAAGGATAAGGGCGGTGAGTGACGGGCGAAAGGAGGAGGAAGAGAGGCGAAAGTTTGACCCGCGGGGCTGTGAGCCCGTCGGCGGGCGGGATAGCGGTCTGGGGGTCTCGGGATCCCCCTCGCCGGCGGTGTCACTTCCACCGGCCTGCTGCTGCCGGGAAATCATTTTGCAATGGGGCCGGCAGGCAAGTACGGTAATTCTCGGTTCCCCGACCGGCCACCAGCTCATCTTTCTCCTGGGCTTCTATCCTCTTTCACTGTTTTTTGCATATGATGCGGGTTGCAAGGTTTCATCGGGGTGGAGAAGAGAGAGAGAGAAAAGGACCGGGTGGATGGAGGAATAGCTGCCCCGGAGGGCTGGGTGGGACTCAACCAACCAGTCTTTTATGGCACATTTGCATCGGTATTTTGAGGTCCCTAAACCGCTCAGGGCAGCCTGCGTGATGGACTTCCTTTTGTGTCCTGGAGAATCAATCCTGTCGGAGCTGTGGGGATGGGACAGGCGAAAAGAGCAGGGAAGTCAACAAGGGAGTGATATTCGTGGTTTTTCTGGTTCGGTCATCCGGTGGAGAAGAAAGAGGCTTGTCCCAAAAGTGCTTTTTTTCAAGAGGCAACTGGACTTTTTTGGGTTTTTTTTTCCTTTGAAGAGGTTTCGCTTCTCATCCAAGAAGCTTCAGTTTTGACTGGATGGTGGGGGGAATGGTAGGATTTATATTCCTTTCAGATAGCTGACCATTTGTAGCCTTTTAGAGAGTCATTGAGGCCACTTGGAGGTTTATCTGTGTCCTCAGTATCATCTGAGTAGTGCTAATGGTTCCTGTAGTGTGCAGGGTTTTCCAGACTGATTGCAGACTACAGGAACCATTAGCATTACTCTGGTGACACAGATAAACCTCCAAGTGCTTCAACAACCTTCTAAAAGGATGCAAATGATCAGCTGTCTGCAAGGAATATACATCCTTCCATTCCCCCACCATCCAGTAAGAGCTGAAGAAGCTTCTTGGATGAGAAGTGAAACATCTTTAAAAGAAATAACAAGAAAGTCCAGTTGCTTCTTGAAAAAAGCACCTTTGGGACAACCATGACCTGGATGACTGAGAATCTCCATACAAGAAAGAGACTTGAGTTTTGCAAGGCAAGCAAGGTGGTTGAATAGGGACTTCCAGCTGAATTTCCTTGTTCCTACAATTGGGAGGAGCCCCATAGCAGCTTCTCTGACACATTTTATTTTAGCTCACTTCGTCAGATGCATAGTGTAGCTAAATGGATGTAGGGTTTAAGTTGGGATGAGGGTGCAAAGGAAAAGACAGGTTGGTTATGTAGATGCCAGCAGATTGCAAATGCATTTAGTCCTCAACGTATGACCACAATTGAGCCCAGCATTTCTTTTACTAAGCGAGATAGTTATTACGTGAGTTTTGCCCCATGTTATCACCTGCTACAGTTATTAAGTAGATCACTGCAGTGGTTAAGTAAGTAACATTGTTTAAGTGAATCTGGCTTCCCTGTTGACTTTGCTTGTCAGAAGGTCGCAAAAGGTGATCACATGACCCTTGGGACACTGCAACCGTCATAAATATGACCTAGGTGCCAAGCATCTGAATTTTTATCATGTGGCCATAGGGATGCTGCAATGGTTGTAAAGGTGAAAAATGGTCATAAGCCACAGTTTTCAATGCTGTTGTAACTTTGAACAGTTACTAAACAAACCATTGTAAGTTGAGGATTACCTGTATTTGTATTCTGTATTTGGTGAATATTTTATTAAATTCCACTTTGGGTTCAACAATTTCCACCCCACCATCAACCTCAACAGGTGTATATAGAACAGGTTGAAGTACTTGTACTTTGCATTTGATGAATGTCTCATCAAATTCTCTTGATTTCAACAAGTTTCATTCCATGAACCTCAGACTTCACCTATATGCAGACTACATCACTTCCTTGATGTCATCGTAAGTGCTTGTAATCTGACATGTAACCAGCATCTACATAACTAGCCTGTATTTTCTTTCTCCAATCCCAGTTTAAATCCTTCAGTTTAGCTACTCTGTGCATCTAATGAAGTGAGCTAAAGCTCACAAAAGCTTTTTCCTTTTAATAACCTTTGTTAAACTTTTTCTGATTTTTTTTAGTATCCGCTAAGGTGACTTTTTCTGTTCTCAGGCAGACCTACTTTACTGACAGTTTTTGCATGAATCCAATACTAACCCCATGAAATTTATCATTTACAGTAATTGTTTTAGCAAAATTACAAAGAAAAGTAATTGAAAATGTAAAGATCTGAAATTCATGTAAACCTGGCTTTGCTTCTGGATTTTATCATTAGTTTATCATGTTATTTATAATATAACATGATAGTTTATGGTGGATATATTTTCATTTTTAATATTTATTAATGGATATAATAGACTGCTATGTTTTCTTTCCCAAGAAACAGCTTAATTCACTATCTTATATGATTTCCATACAGTGTTTGCTAGAAAACCTTCTATGTTTGGTCTAAATGGCAGGAAATTTACTATTTCTCTGTCTCCCACAGTGATATTTTTAAAATGGCTTCAAAAGTAATGCTACTAATTCTCCAGGAGAAATTATAAAATTGGTTATTTTGTTAGGAAATACATCTCTTGTAGGTTTCTACAGGAAGCAGAAAAATGTAGGATAAGTAAAATGCTTTTTTTTTTTTTAAAAAAAAAGGAAGGGTCTGTATTCATGTGTTAACTGAACCACTGAACCACGTTGGTTTGTTTTTAACTGGGTGCTTTCCGTCTTTTATAAATTAGACATGGGTGGGAGTGACCAAGAGGAAGAATGAAAACAGAGAGTGGGAAGAAGAAAATAATGAGCTATTAAAGAGACAGTCTTAGTTGTTTTTCACAGTCAGTGAACTTCAAAAGGGTTTATTGGAAATGTTCTCATAAAACAACAAATGAAAGAATACTTGTATGCCCATTTGGAAGAATTTTTAAAGCTGTAATTTTTGCTTTGTTCATTTTTCTTAGCCTGCTTTTTATAGACTTACAGTGCATCAGATGGAATACTACAAAAAGCAAGAATTTAGAAAGAACTTTAATTAGCTAATAAATTGCCACCATTTAAAATAAAAACTTTTTATTAGCTGCAGTTTCCAGAAGAAATGTTCCTTGCTACTGTTTAGGTTAATCCTCATAGATTGGACTCAATATTTTGTCCAACAGAATATGTGTTTAAATTACCTGCCTGTAGGAAAAGTGACACCATTTTTGTTTAAAAATAAGATTTCCTGCATGTTGACCTCAATTGCTAGGGATTTTATGGTAGAAACCATATTAAAGGGGGTCTACTATTGCTTTTTTATGATACGTTTTTCTTCTAGTGTAACCTACAGCTCTGTTGTTTCCTGTTGATCTCTTGCATGTTAACCTTCTTGGCTTTTTGAAATCAGCCAGGATTGTGTGGCTGTAGGTACTATAAACCATGAGTAATAAGTTTACATCCGGGGTGCAATAAAAAACAGTGTATATAGTTTTGTTTGTAGAATTAAACTATATTAGCAGCTTGGTTTTTTAAAAACTTTAAAAATTATGGCACTTGGGGATTATGATGACAGGATTAAAAATGCACAGAGAATTGATTCTTAATTCCCAAACGCCAAAGTGATAGGTGGAAAACGTTTCTTGGTTAGAGATAAGGGCTGATGCTCTGCATGGTTTTCCCTGCCCCATCTCAAGAACTGGCAAAAGCAGAATTATCCTAGTTCTATGATAACATTAAATGATTGTATATACATCTTTTAAAATAAAGTTATGAGAAAGAATAAAGGTTAATATTTATATATACCTCAACAATTATAATTGAAATAATACCACATAACACTACTGCTTTGACATTATTGTTACATAGTTCAGTTACCTGTAAAATTTCATTTTTATTATGCTTTCTTTAGTTGTAGAGTTCAAAGAGTATTTTTATTAATCATAATACATATATTAAAATAGGAACCTTGGTTATTTTTTAACTATAGGTGTAAAAGCTAAAGAGCCAATTTCAGTTAATGATTAAGGTGCCTGGAGTAGTGGTAGGAAAACCTGGATTTTAGTGCTGTCTTAGTATGGAAACCAAATGCGCTCAGTCTCTGAGCCCTAGGAAAAAGGCAGTGTAAACTGCTTTTGAAAACACTGCCAAAAAATTGCATGGACTTTTCCATATAGTCACCAGGAAGCAAGACAGACTTGAAAGCACACACATGATGTAAGATCATTGTTATTTCTTTTAAGAAGAATATGCTTTCAGTTAGGTCTATCCAGCTGCATGTTATACGCAATTGTGTGGTAGGATCTGGGGCTGAGTTGTATAGTGAAACTGCTGACTAACCTTGAATCACTTGTGTGGAGGAAGTGGCTGAAGGAAGATTCTCCTTAAAACTTTTTTCCATATTCATCAAGTAGCTACTTATGTAGTGTGTGCTTTAGCTTCCTGTGTATAGGTGAGCAAATAATAAAAATACCACTGATCAGCTCATTCTGTTGTTTCTGGTTCCTTGTGCCTGGCAAATTGTTTGCAATAAGTAGGATTTCTAACGCCTAGTGATCACAACATCTGGGGTAGCAGAGTTCTAATCTATGAAATTTTATATGCCATAATGGCGGGGTGGTGGTGTTGCTATTTGGTTACTAAAATAAATCATGATAATTTATTTTTGCTGTAGCCTGCTAATATGCTGTCTGTTTGACAAAACAGAAGAGATAATAGAAGAGACAGACAAGAAAAGAAGGTGGCAGTTGAGTTGAAAGTTACATTACAGATGTAAGATTTATGGAAATGTGCATCACACAGAAATATGTTTCTTGCTTGAAGTATGCTGATTAAATGGCCCTCACCTTGGATACAGAGGCCTACATCAATTCTACCAGCGTTTCAAGATTCTGAGGCTGCCACTTAGGAAATTTTTCAATGTGAGGCAGGAGATCAAGAGAGGATAAAGTAGTAGTCTACAGTAGTATTGTAGATTGCTGTGAATCAAAGTGGCTCTAACTAACGGACCTATTGGGTTAGGCATAGATCTAGCTAATGTAATTCTTGTAATATAACTCTTAATGTATAAAATCTGTCCAGAATACAATAGGCTTTAAATATATATATTTAGATAAAACAAGCTACAGTTCAACATCACAGAATATTACAATTGACACAACTCTTGTTCAGTGCTAAATTTCAATTGATGTCCAAAAATGTATGGATAGTCATGATTTCTCACTGATTATCCAACAAATATCATTAACAAACATTGTCTAAATTAGCAGTGTCAAACTCATGGCCCACGGGCCGGATATGTCACGTGCTAGCCCTGTCCCCGCCCAGTTTAGCGAAGGGGAAAAAAGTCCCGCTACAACATGTGATGCTGCTGTGACGCTGCGAGTTTGACACCCCTTGTCTAAATAAAGATACTAAGTATTCAGTATGAGAAAATGATACGTCATAGTTCCATAGTTCCTTATAGTTCCATAGTTCCTTATGCAAAGTAAGGGGACGTTCAAGCTAATCTTAATTAACTTCTGAGCTTCTCAGATCACAAAATCACAATAATAATGGAATGTATAAAAGGTTTATAATTAGTAACTTAAGAATTTAACTTGTACTATTTGATTTTGAGAAATCATGACCCATGTTACCCTAATTTAAATCATAAGATGCACAGAGACAAAGAACAAGCTCAATACTTAGCTATTTAAACCTTGCCTCTATTATTGAGCACTCTACCAGTGCAGCTTCTGAATGCTTTTTGAAGGCAGCCCCATATAGAGTGTGTTAGAGTGGGTGTGGGTGTGACCAAGTCACTGTGAAATCACTGTGAATAAGGCCTTCTGATCCATAAAATGAATACAGTTGGTACACAAGGAAAATGTGTGGAGCCATGACTGCCATCAGTTCTTTGAACAAGAGTTCAAAGAGTTCAGGAAAAAATTCCAAATCATTCACCAACTTGGGAAATAGAGCCTCACCCAGAATGAAAGATGACATATCTCTGAAATAGCGAGGGGGTGCTCAAAAAACCCACAGCTACTCAATCTTGTCTGGGTTGAGCTGAAGTTCTCCCTCACCCAAATCCAGAGCTTCCAGACCTATCCTCCTTTTTTTGGAGAAAGAATCCCAGTGGCATCACTTGGTCAGTCTAGAACAGTGTTGCAAAGCTGGATATCATCAGCATATTGATGATACTTTACAGTCATGTTGATAAATAACTTCACTCAGCTGTATGCAGAAGTAGAAAGGGGCCTTGGACTCTCCCTCCCTCAATACTGACGAATTATCCTTGAAAAATGGAAAAAACCACTGCAGTATTGTACCTTCCATTCCCAATTCCCCAAAACAAATCCAGGTTACCACAGTTGAAAGCCCTGAGAAGTTAAGGAGGGCTGGGATGATTCCCTCTCCCTCCTTAACCTCCCTCTCCCTGTTTATCAAAGATCATCCACAAGTGCAATCAATGCTGTTTCACTGCTATACCAGGTCTGGATTCAGCCTTGAGTGGATTTAGATAATTAATGTCATCCTAGGCCTCTATAAACCAACCCTCTTCTCAACAACGTTCCCAAGAAGGTTGAATATAACCAATAATTTAGGTTGTAAAATTGCCATATTCTTGAGGTACTTACCATGTGGATTACAGTTAATTCTGTAAATTATATTAAGTTTCAGCAGTAACTTTGATCAGCAGTTTGTAACTAGATCTGGTGGGTGTCTCTAATCAAGTTGAAAATAATGAGAAACAGTGCATCATTTTGTTTTTATGTAGCAGAATTGCATCTTGACAATATTATCGTTCACTAACTCTCAATAAAGTGGAACTCCAGAACTAAGGCAGTTTGTTAAAGATAAGAAAGGAATTAGTTTAAAAACATGATTTTACTCAGTATGTGACAGGCTTATTTTGGCCATGAAGTGACTACTAGACTCAGGATCTTAAATGCTTCTATCATAAATAAGTGTAATGTTGAGTTCTCTCTCTCTCTCTCTCCTTTCCTTTTTATTTTGAGCATTTTGGGTAGTCTCAGAAAACATTCGCTATGCTGGAAAAAACTAATTTTTATTAAAATTCACAAGTCTGCCTTCCCTGTTTTATTTATTTAAAAGAAATTATTAGAAATTATTCGAAATCATTCTTGGGATTTTATGTTAGAAGTGCTCTTGTTCTGTGTTTGAATTTCTGTTCATTATGAAGTAAAACTGGAATCATATCATAGTTTGAAGATCAGCAAATTGGGCTTTTGTTTGTCTCTTAGGCATATTGCAGCATCCAGATGGCACTGTCCTCAAACAATTGCAGCCACCTCCTCGAGGACCCAGAGAACTAGACTTCTACAGTAAGGTAAAATAATTAATTTCCTAAAATAACTGGAAGCAATTGCATTTTTTTGTAGAATTGAACAACCCATTTTGTGTACTATCTGTGTAAACATGTCTTCCATTTTTTTTGTGCTGCTTTCCATTTTTATAAATTGTACAATGGTTCTGAAAGCTTTAAATTTTTGGCCTTTTAAGTGTTGTATGTCTCCATTCCTGATGTACTTAATCACATTTTCCGATGCTGATTAGAATACCATCTTGACTTGGGAATTTGTATGCCATTTTGAGATACTAAACACTTATGTGTATCATTAAAAGTATTGCTATTTTGAAACAACAAAATTTTCCTCTATTTTGTTGTTTAGAGATTATGGCATTATTTTTTTTTACTCCTCTTCCTTCTGAGAGAACTCACAATAATACAAAAATCAACCATAGAACTATTCATAAAGACAATTAAATCAAAACTAATTTAATATACTAACAAATCATTTATCATCAGTAAAATTGCCCTTAGTCTAGTGCTTCTGTTTAGAAAGCATAGATAAGCCGTCTTTATTTAGATAAGTATTTGTATAGGCTTAACAAGACTTTATTTTAATTACACATAAATTATAGTTATAATTTCTGTGTCAGAGTTAAATGTCACCAATATGTGACATTTAAAAATCATCAAATTTAGTTCTTGAAAACTATTTACAGAATCTGTTATGTATCTGTTATATATTCCCTATACTAGAGAACATTTAGAATGAAAACCTACATTCTGGAAAGAAACAAAAAATGATATGAATGATCAATCACATTTCAAAAAATTAAACATTGTCAGAAGTATTCATGGCTGTCTCATATGTTTACATAGCAGTTATTCACGATAATCATGATCTTGTTGGAGTGATTTATAATGTTCATATCTTTTTATAATAAAATTTTAAATTAAAACATATACTTAGACATTTGAATGTAAGGTAAAGGTGATACTGTGGTAGAGGCTAGTTTAATTTTAGTTAAATATTCATGTTCACCTATTATCCCAAAATCATAAAATTAGAGAGACTTTAAGCAGCTGTCCTTAAAGTTATTCGACCTCCTCTTCCATCCCAAACTAATATTTAAAACATGAATACCTTTTTTTTTTAGAAAAAAGAATGTAAAATCCTTGCTGAGTTGGAGAGAGTACATAATGGGTCTCCCATTGGAATTACCGAACAGTAGTCTGAACTTAGAAAGAACTGTAAACAGTTAATTACTATAGACATTCTTGAACAGCTTGCTCTGAAACATTCAGTTCCCTTTTCAAACCAGTTCATGATTCAATTCCACTTACAAACCAAAATCAGTCTGCAACTGACCCATTTAGGATGATTTTCGTGCAACAAAGTTTATTTTCTAGGCATGCTGATTAGAATCTGCAATTTCTGTAGTAAAATAATTTGATTTTCAATTTACTTCTGCAGATTGAGAGTTTGGAGAGGATTTTGAAATGAATAAAATAATTATCTTATAAGAAGTCTAAAACTTTAACTATTAGGGTTCTAAAATGAACTTGCTAACAAACTTCATCTCTATCTTAATTTATATAAGAGAACTTTAAGCCAATCTATATTCTGTCAACTTTTTTTGTTATCTGATTAGTTACATTTTCTATCAAAAGAACTGAAAACAAGTTTTGTACAATACTTTTCAGATAGCTTTCCAAGGGAATATGGTTATTGCAGTAGAATCTAATTTTTTAGGTGTTTATACAAATAAAAATGTTTAAAGAGTTCCAGGGTTTAGGTTTCAGCAGAGGCTGCTATGCATACAGGAAGGCTACAATGCTCTTCATCAGTGTCTGGCACTCCCCAGGGATTTTTCTGTATAAGTCCCAAAATTTAGGG
>JANHFL010006488.1:10076-24129 GCA_032468155.1 Oxyrhabdium leporinum | reverse complement strand
TATAAGGAGCCTTTGAAGCTATTTAAACTATTTCGGTTAATTATATTTAAGAAATCCCTCAGGGAATGGTCCGCTGACCCCTGGGGGCCACAATGTCATCACAGGAGGTCTGTGAAGACTTGAAGAAATATTATGATTTAAATCTTGAGTTAAGTCTTGGTGTCAAAACATATGTAAAGGGGATCTCTGGTGAAGAAAAGATTGAGAACCACTGCCCTAGAGATTTGGGTCCTCTAGACCATGACAAAATCTATGATTTTTTAAAAAAATAATAAAATATAAAATCGGTATTTTTGATAGGAATAGATAGGTTAGCAACTCATTGATTGTCTATAGCTGTATTGTTCATACTGGAGGTAACCCTCATTTTTGCTCCTATAAATTTGTTATTTATATAAGGTAAGGTTTACATTTCCAAAGTTGCTATCATAGCAGAGAAGTAGCTAATTTATTACTGGATCCAATGTATTTCACTAATATTTCTTTTATTTCAGGTATTTGCTGATGGATGTGAAGACTCTGTGTTTCTTGAATTACAAAAATACTTGCCAAAATATTATGGAACCTGGTCATTGCCTACTGCACCTAATGGTACTATATTCAATGTGCTATATTCAGTGTGCTAGGCATGAATTTGATGGGAATTTCTCTGGAGGGTTTTCTAAGAATATTATACATTAAATTCTATCATAAAGAACTTCATGAAAATAATATTTCAGAGCTAATGAACTTAATTAAATCCATTTCTGGTCATCACAATTCAAAAAATATGCTGAAGCCCTAGAGAGTGTGCAGAGAAGAGCAACAAAGTTGATAAGGGGTCTGGATCCTAAATCATATGATGAACGGCTAAAGGAACTAGTTATATTTACTTAATGAAGAGGAGGGTCAGGAGAGAGATGATAGCGGTCTTTCAAATTTGAAGGACTGTCATAAGGAAGAGGGTGTTGATTTATTCTCCATAGCACCTGAAGGCAGGACAAGAAGAAGGGGGGGGGGGGTTAGGGTTATTAGCTGTGATTAAGGATAAGCAAGATTTGAAATTAGTTGCAAATTTTGGTTAACTATCGCTAGACATAACTATGGCTAAAATTGATAAAGAAAAGTATGATTGACAGTTAACATTAACAGTTTTCATTCATGAACTGAAGAAATATTGGGCTTTTAGTCTTCCTTTCCAAGATATTGAATTATAGCCTTGTATGATAGCTGTGGTATATCACATTTTTTTTCAAATACTGACAAAGCTGAGGTATCCTTAATTGTTTACAGATTTGTACCTGAAACTGGAAGATGTGACACACAGATTTAAGAAACCATGCATAATGGATGTAAAAATAGGCCAGAAAAGCTATGATCCATATGCTTCGGAAGAGAAGATAAAGCAACAAATCAGCAAATATCCACTAATGGAAGAGATTGGTTTTTTGGTGCTTGGCATGAGGGTAAGCTGTCTCTTGGATTTTAATTAGAGGGTACTCTTGAAGAGATGTGTACTTCAGTTTTCCTTTGCTTTACAGACCTGCAAAGGATTTAAATGTGAAGAGTGGATGTAAGCTTTTTCATCACTGTTGTAACTGTGAATGGTCATTAAAGAAGAACTATCTGTATATGGACAGTTATAAAGAAATATAATTACCTTTTATAGAAACTGTTGAATACAGTTTTATATGCATGTACAGATATATGACCAGTCCTTAAATATATAATCTTGTGATGGTTTTGCTACTTATTTAAATGTATTTTGCTGTTTAATTAATTATGAAAATGCATTTTATAAAAGCACATAGTTTAAGCAGGAAATTTCTAGATTTTGTTTCTATACATTTTCTAGATTTTTTTTAAAAAATGCTACTGTATATATTATATATGTTTCTATTCATATTCTCTGAATCAAATTTTGTTTTGTTATGATTTTTAGTTAATTTAGATTCCCAATAAAACATAAAGCTATCAATGTTCATTGGGCAACTGATTTGAAGGAATGTGTCTGACAGTTCCTCAATATTGTACACAAAATATTTCATTTGCATTCATCTGTTTGTTTCTTGGATTCTTCTGTAAATAAAGTATTACAATACTTTTTCAAAAAATACCTTACTCGTGTGTTTTGCAAAGATCTAACTAGGTCTAATTCGTCTAATTCTTTCAGACTTCTGTGGTCTGAAGTGAAATGTTTTAATGTAAGTGTAACATTTCACTAGAATTAAAATGGAAAAAAGAGCTCAAGAAATGACTCAGACATTACTCCTTTCTTTTTTAAAGGTTTATCATGTACCTACTGGCAGCTATGAGACACAGAACCAGCACTACGGAAGAGGATTAACAAAAGAAACTATAAAAGATGGTAATCTTTGTATAAAAGCACTATATTACACACATGGCTTTTTAAAAAGGAACAGCCAGGCTAGAGTTTGTGTTTTGGGCTCTGAACCATGTGTGCCTGGTAATTAAGAAAGTAGTTATTAATAGAAAAAAATGGGAGTTTAATCGAATGCCAAATAAAGAAGTTGCATGTTGGTTGTTTTTTTTTATTAAAGTTGGCTCTATTGTAAAATATAGTTAGAAACATTTTCCAGTAGTATTTATAGAAGAGATAAATTTGCTTTATGCACAAATTTCTCACTATGAACACTGAGTAAAAAAATTGAGCATTAATACTGTGCTTTATATTGAGAAAAGTGTGGTATAGTACTTAATGTTCTAGGGTTGGATTGGAGAGGCCTATGTTCTAGCATCCATTAAGCATAGAAGTTATAGTTTAGGTGACTTTGGCCCAATTGCTTATTCTTAGGACAAGAGTTGCAAAACGTCTATATACCAATAAGTATTGGATTAGCACAAGGCTCCAAAACCTTAACTGAATGGGGGTGGGGTGGAGGGATGCTGTTCCAGAAGGCAGATGCTGTGGCAGAGAAGGCATGCTTCTGGCGTCCCACTAGATGACCTTGCTTGATAGAAGGGTGGCCAGAATGCCTCTATTCTGCCTGATCTCGCCAATCTTTTAGCTATGTTTTGTAAAAAATATATGGACCGCCAGTATATAATGAATCCTGCAGATTGCCTATCATTTATTTTTGTTCTAGTTGATGGCAGTGAGAGAAAGTTTTTGAAATCTTTAAAATTAACTGCTGTCTTGCAGTGCTGTCACCTGAAATAATTAGAGCTTGCCTTGCACCCTACTAATAGATAGAGATACTGCTTAAACCAAGAACACTCATAAGAAATTACTATGGCATATGTTTATTGAACTCATTGAACCAATGTTCACTGAATAAAAATGTGAAATACTTTAAGACTGTGAACTTTTAAACAATAAAAGTTGAATCAAATATTCCAATCGATAGATGATAATTAGAAGTGAATTTGAAGGCTTTCTTCCTCCAACACTGGGCTATGAAAGCAAACCATAACCTAATTGAAAGAGATCTCTGCCAAACTCAGGAAAGGGGTTGTTAATAATTAGCAGACTGGAAAGGGCAACAAATCACTGCCCAAAATTTGGCTACCCTCAATTTCTAGTCAGATCAACAGTATATATATTGAGAAGCACAATACCATTTTTACTTTGCCAGGAATGATTGTCCAACAAAAATCATCCCAAAAACGAGGTCTACAATCATTTGCATTATAAGCAAGACACACAAAAAGGGTAGTATGCATGAGAAGATCTGACGATGGAATCTTCTCCAGAAAACATTGCTGTTCATTTCAGGTTTTCTGAAGACCCCCTGAATGCCCCCAGAGGCTGCACTATAGGCAAATAAAATGTAGGGAAATTTATATTTGGAGAAAAAACATTGAATTCCAATAAATAATTTCATCCTTTAGACAGTCACTCATGATCTAGTTACCTGAATATTTTTGCAATGAACCTTCTGTAGGACTGTTTTCAAGTGGCTTTAAGACTATGTGGAAGCTTCAGCTGGTCTAGAACACAACAGTGCAGGCAATGTGGGGCATGCCTTGGTATTCTTATGTGACACTTCTATTCTGTGAGCTGCACTGGTTTCCTCTCTGATCTGGATATGATTCAAGGTGTTTATTTCCTATAAAGCCCTACATGACAGGGCTAGCTTACCTGAGGTACTGCCTATCTCCCATGGTTTCTACCTACCTTCTACATTTCAAGAGGTGGGTCCTTTCAATAATCAGTGTCATCTATTGGGGCTCCAGAAAGGTATCTTCTCTGTTGCAACACTTATTCTTTGGATTGAATTTTCCCTGAAATTTGCATGGCTTCTACCATACTGATGTTCTATCCCAACCAATAAATTAAAGTAGTTCCATAAGGACGAATGAGGATCAAATACCTTTAAACCATTGTGTGAGGTTGATGAGTACATACAAGAAACATTTTGCTAAAGGAGTTCCATCAATTGCTCAGTCTAAAGCTTCGCACACATTTTCAAGCAATGAGGGTGAACATTGGTTCAATCTATTCAGTAAGAATATATAATAATATTTACCCCAAATTTTGTTTATCTACTAAAAGTAAAACTCTTATCACCTTGCAGGACACAAAGCTACAAGGTTGTTGGTAATTCCAAAGAGTTCACTAATTCCTTTGACCATTGTATAAAATTGAGTTGTAGAACTAGAAGTATATATAGTACCATATACTTGGTAATTGTATGAACTTCTGATTATTTCAAGCCTGTCATTTATCATTTCACCATACATTTCTGCAATTAATTTTGAAAATTAAACATGCAAATTTAGGGCAATAATCAGTGGTGGGATTCGGCCGGTTCACACCAGTTCACCCATCCTCTGCTATCAAAGTGGATCCTGGGCACTGCGCTGTAATGGAGAAATGGGCAATGGAGCAGCCGGCGCAAGGGAAGGAGAAGGCCGCTTTCCCTCTTCTCCTTGCTCCTCCTTACCTCACGCTGGCTGCTCCGTTGCCCATTTCTCCATTGCAGCGCAGCACAGCGCCCAGAATCCACTTTGATAGTGTGTGTAATTTAACAACTGGTTCGTCCAGGGTCAGGTTGGCCGTTGTGGAAGTCTCGTCCCACATGTGCGGCGGAGATAGAGGATGGGGATGGGCCACGCCTCCCAGGACAGCCAACCTGACCCTGGGTGAACCAGTTGTTAAATTATTTGAATCCCACCACTGGCAATAATACATATTGCTGAACTTTGTAGTGTCAGTTTAATCCTGAATTCTGTTAGATTAAGATATTTCTCTGCTAATTTGTTTGTTTGTTTTGTAGGTGTGGCTCGATTTTTCTATAATGGATTCACCCTGAGAAAAGATGCCATAGCCGTTAGTATTCAAAAGATCAAAGAAATCTTGCAGTGGTTTGAGAACCAGAAGCAGCTTAACTTTTATGCAAGTTCTTTACTATTTGTCTATGATGGTTGGTCTCCTTGGTTAAATGATGGCTGTCTGATTGAGAAGAACAAAGTAGCTGAGGACCAAGTGCCAAGTGATAGTACAGATAACACATTGGAATGCAACAACAATATTCATATCAATGCCTCAGAAACGGGGGAGGTAGAGGCTTCAGATGGCAAAGATTTTTCTAAAACGTATACTTTTCACAACAGGCACCAGAATCAGTTTTTGTTAAGAGACCATCTATGGAAGCGCAGTTCTTGCTTTTCACAAAAACATTTGAACGGAAATGTTATACCTCAGCTGGAAAAAGTTTTCAGCCAAATGCCCACGTCTCTTCCAGGAAATGGAGAAGCTGAAGTCCGGATGATAGATTTTGCTCATGTATTCCCTAGCGATGTGCGAGATGAGGGCTACATCTATGGGTTGAAAAACTTAATTACTGTCCTTCAGAATATTTTAGATACTTAAATTTTTGCAGTGATTTTTACTGAGGGCCAAATATAATGAAAAGCAACAACATTTCTGCACTTGTGATCCTTGGTTTATATTGTTCTACATTTTCTTGTCTTTATACTTTTGGTAGAATTACCAGGTATTTTATAATGTTACTCAGGAAAATTATTCTATAATTAGTAAAAGAAAAAGCTAATGAGATTTAACTGGTAGTAATAGGAATTTACAGTTAACAAACAAAGCCTATCTGATATTGGACATATCTTGCATTGGTTGAAATGACTGAGTTGTTTTACATTCTTACATATTTTAATTGAAAACCTGTCATGCAGCCATAATGTTGAGCCATATCTCTCATGGAATACTAGAAAATCATTAGAGAATATTAAAATCAGAATTTAATAGACCATTTAGGATGAGGGGGTATCCATTAAATCTAAATTTATATCGCTTTTGTAAATTTACAATGTTTGCATAATTACATATTTGACAAATGACGTTATTAGCAGTAAAATAATTTAGCAGAAAAATCCTTCATTTGACCCCCCCAAAAAACCTGCATTGGAGTCTGAACAGAAAGTTAGACCATTATTTCAAAAATCCATCAAACTGGGGTCCATTAAACTAAGAGTTTACTGTATTATTCTTGAGTATTTGATATATTTTTAAAACTGGAGCTTATAATATTTTTAAGGAATACATATTTAAAATCTATTCTAGTTCAACAGATTTTTTAAAATGAGAGAGAATCATGTTCTGCATTATTAAACTTGGGTAAAGGTGTTAATCTTTTCATGGTCAAATATTCTTACAAGGTGTAACATTTCCCCTCTAAATTTATGAAATAGAAATGAGCCATATAAAGAAAAGCTAGCGTTTTGGAGGTTCTAATAGAAAATGAATAATAAAATAGTTAATCAAAAGTAGTTTTAGTTATTGGAAAGGGGGTGCAAAGTGTAATCTAATGTCTGAAGCTACTTTTTAAATAACTTGGTACTCACTATGCAGGTTTGGATTTGCAAATGGAATGATTGGATTTGCTTTGTAGAAGAAAGATGAATGTTGTAAAAAGCTTTTTTTGGGAGGAAAGGATAACAGAATAGTGATTTTCATTTAACTCTTTCCCCTATTTCATTCCTAAACAATATGGGAAGTGATGCTGGGGATTGTAGAGAAAAGGAGGAATTCGTAAAAATTGTCCTTGCATTTATTTCTTTCAGTTCAGTAGAACTTTGTGTTGATATGAATTCAATTTTAAACTGGTGGATGGTAGATAGTAAATAGCAGTAGTTTAAATTTTACATTTACATTTTCCAAATATTCCAAATATGTTATATAAATATTTATTAAGTAGTTTTGTTATAGGTTATAAAGAAAGCCTTAATAATATCAGATATTCAAAGTTAATATTAATTTAAGAGTGATTACAAGAATGAGTCTTCTGTCAGTAATTTAAGCCATATTGTTGAAAAATAATTGCTATGCGGAATTGTCTGAATCAGTTTCCTTGATTATTGATAGCTTATTCTGTTGTAGTTTCTCATTAACAGTTATCAGTTAATTTGGCTACATATGTATACCTGGTGCAAACTGGGAATGTTTCCATTGTAGGCCAGTAAGAATACATAATTTTACATCTTTCAGGCAATTTCTTCTGTGCTTCATAGTATTTGTAGTGTAATTATTCTTTCGCTAATAGTTTAAGGTTCTGGAATAGTAAGCACTCTCAACATCTAATTTTCAAGTTTTGTAATTGAGTCATTAGAAATATATTTAATTTAAATATGTTTTCTTTTGGAAAGTAAACTTTACATTGGCTAGGGAGAGTTGGTTAGTTACCCAAGTAACCCCTGATTTTCATCTAATGAAAAACATATTCCAGTTATTTTTATTGTCTGCCAGTGTTTAAACAATTGTAAAATAAACATTTTGAAATTTTCATATGTGAACAAATCAAAAAATCTAGAATAGTTTGGTTTCCTAGACCTTTCTGGCTAATTCCATCACTTCCATTTGCTGTTCTTAAGAAACCCTGTAGCGTGATGTCCCTTGAATATATAAATATAAAACTGATCCTTATATTTCATTTTCTGTCCTAATCCTACAGCTTAGAAGAGGCAGACGGAATCTTTTGTAGTCACATTATGAAGGAGTTATCTCAGTTTTATCCATTTAACTGCTTGCTTCTAATTGAAGTGACTTTGAGAGCCTGCATGTTAAGAGTCTGTAAAATAACAATTATTTTGAGCTTCAGATTTAAGTCTGTAGATAGAGCAAGGAATATTTTAGTATCTGATCTAAACTGTGTTCAAATTAAGTTACATTTTTTTGGAAGGAAGATTTCTAAACTCCTTAGGAATAGATATAAATAACAACTAATGACAAACTACTTTGTAGCTGTCCCAAACACCCCTGACTTTGACAAGCTTATCCTTACCACTAAGGCAGAATCTTAAATATTACTTCCAATGAGATTATGAAGATGCTCCCTTAAAATATATTATATGAAAAATTATGTACAAACTAATATAAGAATTTTAATTGTATAATTTTTTTATAGTCGAACAGTCTCATCCTTGGTATTTTGGATATTTTGCTTCTTGTTGCATAGATCTATTTAAAACTATGGTGTTATGAAATGTTAAAACTATTTTACCTAACTAATTTTGCAGAATTATGCAGTTATGGAGTTGTGTATAATCATGTTTCACATGAAAGGCATATATTGAGGTGGGAATTATTTTTGTTGTACAGGAAAACTGAGCTTTCTGCTTATGTTACTATCCCATAATAGATGATTACATTTGAGGAAGGGACTATTTTCTGTTAATGTACACCTACTACAAAACTTGGTAGATTACAGTCTTGACTCCATGCATATCTGAAAGTAAATCCTCTGAAATATGCAGTAGTCATTATAATATTTAAGCCCTTGTCTGAAATAGTAGAATTAAAGTTTATATAAAAATATGTGATCTTTATCAGAGTGGAAAGGACTGTCCAAGTTTTGAGGAAAAAAGACATCAGATACTAGTTTAGAAAGCGAAAAGGGCACAACCACTAAGTCTTTCATGTAAACCATTTTCAAATGATTTATATTACCCTTTTAAAGGACTGCCGCTTGTATAAATAGTCATTCCTTTTTATCCAAATTATTTTAAAATTAACATTATTTGCAATAATATCCCCTACTGAGTGCCTTCTGCTTCATATTTGGTACCATTTAAAGGACATTATACAGCATCCAGGGTGACAGAATGGAATGCTTTAATTAAAAGCTTGAATATAGTAATAACCCACAATAGTTAGGGACCACTATTATAATTTATATTTATCCTAAAACCATTATTGCTGGTAAAAGTTCTATTTCTTTGATTATGAATTGTGTTTACAAACCCACAAATTAACTGCATATTCAGGAACTAAAACTCTACATCCTGCCAGTTGTAGGGCTCAGGGGATGTTGTGTGCGACTCTGTTTACAGTACCAGCAGAGGCAATGACATCTGTAGCCATAGCAATTTGAGAGTGGCACATCTGACAGAAGGGAAACTGGGATGTGGAACTGACATATTTCCCCATCTTCTCTTAGCTGGATCTCCCTCATACCTGACCAGGATACTTCAAAACCAGAAACTTAACATGCAATCATATGGAATCCTACAGCTTGTTGATGCTCAATTAGACTGAGTTGATTAGAATTTTTGATAAGAGGGATTTCCATCTTCGTGACTATGAATAGGCCTTTAGATTTATGAACTTAGCTGAATATGAGCCTCCAAATCATGCCTGGTGAACAGTTTGAACATAAACAGGTTTGACTTGTAGATTAAAGTAAACAAGATTGTTTTGTAATTCAAACTGAATTGAATACAATTTTTTTCCTTAAAGTGGAATTTTTGCAAATCATCTCCCTTGAGAAGCTTTATATCATTTTTTCTTGTTTCTGTACTAACAATTTTTACTGGCGAATCATTGCATTCAGTTGTAGTTTGATGGGCCATTCAACTGTGAAATGTTACTCCATTACATATCTACAAGCTACATACTGCACACATATAATTGTGAATTATGGTTCACTGAAGAGTTTATGCACATTTAAAACTTCCATACTATGAATAGTCATATTAATCCTGCCTCTTTTTTTAAACATTAATTTATTTGTCCTTACTTTTGTAGGAATGGCTTCTTTGTATTTAAAATTATTCATTATGTTATATCTTGATATATAAGTTAGCAACAGGAAAGAGAAAGTAGCAGTGATATTGGGAACAAATATATTTTTACACATTGTTAAAGTGGTATGCTTTCAAAACATAATATGTATTGGCACTGGATAGAAAATCCTGGCTGAACTGACATTGAATTAAAACATCCAAATATGATGATATTGCACATCTTACCATGAATGATATAAGTGACATAAGCACTTTAATATTGTGGGAACTGTACTGGAAAATACATGGAAACACATGAAATTGCACCTATAGCTACTGTATATTAATTTTCAGTTTGTGATGGGTGGGTGAAAGGGAGAACTTTACTACTTTAAGTGTATTGTATCTGAATGAATGTACTTAGTCTGATCTCATTTATTTCTTATTCAAGAAGCTTGGATTGTGTTGTGCGTTATTCTTTAATGGGTTGTTTGTATTATAAATGATAATTTAGATGGGGTACTTACAGAATTGCAGAGATATGTTGGTTATTTTATAGTTTAAAAAAACCCTATTATGCTATATAAAGCAATCATTTTGTAATTTATGCGATATTTAGGTAATTCTAATAGCTGTATATTTGGCTGACTATTAAAATTTCTTTAATTTATCTTGACATCTTTGTTTTATATGATACTTTTAATATGAGAAAGCATCTTCTTATCCTTTCAAGATACGAAAAACAAATACTATCAAGCCTTTCATGGCTTACTTACTAAATAATCAAGGTAATCCTTGAACCCTTGAATAGAATAAATTAGGCCAGATGGAATTCCTGAGAAATTTAGATGAAAGTTGAAGAGGGGGTAAAGAACGTATAGAAAAAGGGTAGATGGTGAAAGGGGGAGGATAAGCAAAGATGAGATTGCTTCTCATTGTGGAACTCAATTCCATTGTGTCAGGACCCACAACTATTGGAAACTCAAATGTCTGGCATAATTTGTTTCTATTGCAGGAAACAGAAAAAAATACAATATTCATGCTCCAGTTATACACTCAGATCCTCGAAATCTAAGTCAACAAATTCCCAAACCATTAATATGTCAACTTAGCCTCTTGAATCTGAAACTCTACAGGAAAACAAAAATATTTTTTGTTAGGAAAGGGGGTGGTGATCCAATTCTAGCAAGGAGGACACTTTTATATCTATTAATTAGTGTGGTTCCTTTGTATGTGTGTTAATATCTGCCAGAAAGCTGGGGGGTTTTTTGGTTTTTTTTTAAATGCTCTGTTTTGTAAGTCTTCCTTTCCTGAGCTTTCAGCCTTGGAGAGATCGATACAAGGGGTGGCAGGTTTCTTAATCTCCTTTTTAAATCTTTTAGGATAACTAATGAACATGCTTTCTTACTATTCTCTGATTACTTACTGAATTTATTAGGAAAGGATCTATTACATAAATTTGATGCTAGTAGTTTGCAATTAAGGATGACATAGGAGATCAACCAAGAAGCCAACTAGAACATCTCTGATTTAGACCACTTTGTGGGCAGTGAAAATAGACATCACTTCCTCAGGAAAAAAAGCAATCCTTACATTTTGCAACATAGAACTTCTCTCCTAAGGCCTAAGAGTAGCGCCACTGATAGCCTATTTTGCATAGGGGAGTTTTAGTTCTTATGCCATCACCTGTAAGTACTGCTGTCATCTCCATTCCAAAACCTGGAAGGATGGATGAACAGGGAAGATTTCCAAAAGGTTTTGTTTTAAGAGCCCTAAAGCCCCATGTGATTCCTGTTTCTCCCCATCTGCCAATGCCACTTACTTTTATAGATTTTTGCTCTGTCTTTTCAGTGAATCTTTACATCCAGGTTCTTGATATTGTTTTTAGCTCTCAGGGAAGCCATACACCTGGACATGTTCACCCAGGCATTTTGGGACTTCAATATTATGTGGAATGTCAGTTTGAGAAACCATGCCTGAACTAACTTTTCCTGGAGGAGGGAAAAAAATACAACATGCTGGTATGGATCCTTCTGAAGATCTATGATCATTGGTTTTGCTTTTCCATCTGAAATCTAAGAGCATAAAGTACCCAGAGGAAAATCCAAGAGGTTTCTTATTTTGGACATCTGATTTCAGACAAGGAACAGAAGCTGAATCCCACAGTCTTCTTCACTGGGAAGTTTCCTAGGAACCCTAATTACTTTTGACAAGTCCCTGTGGTGCAGTGGTTAAAACGCAATATTGCAGGGCAGATAGACAGGCAGACAGACAGACAGACAAAGATAGACTCCTTTATTGACCAAGTGTGATTGGATGCACAAGGAATTGGTCTGGTGCAGAAGCTCACGGTGTACATATAAACAGCAAGTAATAGGTCACAAATCATAGTTACAATCAATCATAAGTTACAAACAACAATGGATAAATCATAAGAACCCAGTAGGAGAAGATAGTAGGAAAGATGAGAAAAGATGAGAGACAGTGCTGTGGGAATTAAGTATTCAGCAAAGTGATGGCATGGGGGAAAAACTTATATGTCTAGTTGTTTTGGCATGCAATGCCCTGTAGCGCCATCCTGAGGGGAGGAGTTGAAATAGATTATGTCATTATATAGGATGAGGGTGGGGGAGGGTTCTGTAGTTGTTTTCTCAGCCCTCTTTATGGTTTGTGCAGTATCTAGATCCTCAGTGGACGCCAGGCTGGTGGTGATTTTTTTTTCTGCAGTCCTAACTATCCATTGAAGTCTGTACCTATCCAGTTTGGTTGTTGTGTCAAACCAGACAGTTATTGTCCTTGATTTTTATATTTGTGACAACATTTACATTTTTGACATGTAAAGCCCGGTCCCCAGGATAGATAGGAAAATTGTGGCTCTGGATTGTATATAGTATACCAACGTTTCTATAGGCTGGGCCTTTCTTCATATCAGGTTTTGAATGTAGTTTGGCCTATAGGACACAGAAAGGAAATTCTGCAAGGGTTCCTGTTCAGAAACTTAACAAATTGGGGTGTTAAGTAGGGGTTTTTTTGAGTTTTAATCCACAAATTTGGGCATTGCAGAAATTGAAAGAGGGTTGGAGTGTGTTTTTTTTTGTATTTCTGCAAAGGAGATTGTTTTTAACATAATCCTGGACTCTTATCAAAACTTTGTAGATGAAATATCCTTCTTATGAAAGATAATCCCATAGAATAGAAGAGCCTTAGATTTATTAACTGCAACCCAGGGGAGAGTTGAGGCTTTATTTCAGAGGTGGTATTTTTATGTTGATAAGAGTGGAAAGATTCTGAGTTCTAAAAAGTGCTATTATGTTTTTTCTATAAAGATGCAAATACACCCCTGCCTCCCAAGATGGCTTCCGGAGTTTCTCATGGTTAACTTTATTTTTCCCAAAATTAAGTCGTTGAGGAAAAACTGTCCAAAATTTGATTATAATCCCATTTATCTAAATATTTTTTTGGGGGAGAGGAGGAATTATAACTAATAAGGTTGCTTTGTCTTAAACATAAAACAAACACCTTTCGGAAAGAGAGGGCTGAGTTTTATAGAATCAAAAAATCGGTATATGAGCACCAAATAAGCTTCAGGAAGGAAGCAGAGAGGTTGTGTTTTATTGCCATCTTGAAACCTAATGGTTTCCATAAAGCAGAGGCTCAAAAACCAAGATCATGTTCGTCAGCAAACAACCCATTAATTTACCACCAATGAATTTGGAAAGAATACCGTTAGAAAAAGTTGAAAGGATCTCATACCTCGGTTCTAATTTACATGAAAGCTGGGACATGACCACTGAAGTAAAGGCAAGGATAGAGAAAGCTCGAACAGCAGTCTTCAAAATGAAAAAGGTCTTCTGCAGTCACAACATAAGCCTAAGATTGAAAATCAGGCTTGTCAGATGTTACATCTTTTCTATCCTGCTCTATGGAGTAGAGACTTGCTCTGACTTGAAGAGACTAGAAGCATTTGAAATGTGGATTTAGAGGTGTCTGTTATGCATAAGCTGGGTTGACAAAATCAGAAATGAGGAGGTGATAAGCCGCCTGGGAAACCCAAGGGAAATAATTAAAACCATTAAAAAGCGAAAGTTAGAATATT
>JANHFL010006486.1:66523-78567 GCA_032468155.1 Oxyrhabdium leporinum | reverse complement strand
CCAGACTAGAAGCCAAACTGCAGCGAACAATCAAAACACAGCTCCAACCAATCAATACACAGCCACACCCCCATCCATATATATATATATATATTCTGAGTTTATATAATTTATTAATCCCTGAAGTCCCTGTTATCATTGTTAAACACGGATTGTGGTCATTATTGGAGCCCCTCATCGCAAGTCATTTTTCAGCAACCAAAAGCAATGGGAAAACCAACAGGAAATTGCAAGTCCCATGCAGTTTGCAAGCAGGCCAGCTGGCCGATAGGTGGCTACAGCCAGATGGAAGAGAGATGAGGGGGTGCAGGGATGGTGAGGGAGGTGCAGTGTGAGTGCAGCAGGATTTGGTGTGACTGGTGCCAGTGGGGAAAGATACATGAGGGTGCATGATGGCTGGGACCATGCAAATGGCCAGATATAGCTTGAGTGCAGCAAAGTTTGGTGAGGGTGTGCAGGTGAGGGTGACCCAAGCAATCTTTCCTGCTGGCTTCTCCACTGACTTTTCCTGTCTAAAGCCAGAAAAAAAAATCACAAATCACAATCAAGTGACCATGGAATGCTACAACTGTCATAAATGCAAGCCAGTTACAAGTGTCCAGGTCACAATCACATAACTGCAGCAGTGTTGGAATGGCTGGGACCTTAAGGATCAGTTGTAAACCCCCCCCTCCCCCCGCTTGTTCAGCACCATCATAACTCTGAAGAGTTGCTGAACAACTGATCATTAACTGAGTAATATATTTAATGATTAATTTTGTTTTCTGTTTTCTGTGATTATTCATAAACCTCTATGAGCCTATGTGATTATGACAGGTATTAAATCTTTGTGTGTATTGTTAATGTAGGTTGCAGGTATGAATGACTCAGAAATAGAACTATATATATAAATGGGAGAAGGATTTTTAAATATTTAAATACATTATTCATTTAATTTATTAAATGGTAAATGAGTATTTGGAGCAGCCTAAATGTGACATAGATATAAGTGCTGGAAAAGAAAAGTCAAAAAAGAGAAGCAAGAAATGTGAGAAAGAGAGAGAAAAACCTTCCATTCAGAAAGTACAATATATATCTTCTTTGAAGATAGAAAGCAGCGGTTCAAAAAGGATTATCTTATGATGATCGGAAAACTGATGAAAATAAAGTTGACTTAATAATATTGCTTCAGATTAAGAATTGAAAATGCTAATTAAATATGTGCCATGAAACATGCCATAGTTGAGCTATATTTAGGACAGTTATTTATGTTATGAAAGACAAAGCATAAACAATTGTATTTATCCTTCTCAAGACGTCAGAAATTGAAAATGTATTTCTGCAAAAATGGCAAGACATCTTCTGATCCAGCCACTAGAGCAGGGGTGTCAAACTCATGGCCCACGGGTCAGATGCATCATGTGCTGGCCATGCCCACCTCCAGTTTAGCGAAGGGGAAAAAGTGATACATCACATGACTGTCAGGGTTCCAAATAATAAGTCCATAGCAAACAACTTCAAGGCAAGCAGGTTCCTCAATGAACAGGTTTATTGGACATATCATATTGGCACAGACTGGTGAAAACCGACTCTAAAGATTCCCAAGGTTTTCACCTAATTAAAAGTAAAGTTTTTCCCCCTTTCTCAAACAATCAATCACATGGTCCGATCAAAGTGCTGTCCGGTTGCTTGGAAACTTCACTCCTCCTCTTTTCAGCCACCTGTAGGAATGTCCTTGGTTCTCAGGGGAAACTATTTTGTTTTGGCTGCAAAATCCCAGCTATCTCTATTCCTCCCTCCCTATCCCTCAGCACAATTGTGGCAATATTGAAGCCTCCAAAATGGCCTCAGTCAGTCCAGCTTTAGAGTTGACAGTACGACAACGTGTCATCATGAGTTTGACACCCCTGCATCAGAGGATAAAGGTGGCTTGGAATGGGATGGGTTAGAAAGTTCTCCAACTCATTTTTATGCAAAGACCATAATTATTCAACAATGCTTTTCATATTTCTCAACTTCAGCATCGGTGAGCATTGAAATCCCCACATCTTAAAATTGTGATGTTTGAGAAACACTGTTAGACTCACTTGGCCCATTCAAGCATCACTTGATTAAGTTGGGCAACTATAGAAATTGAATAAATATATATATATATATTTTAAATGAACCAATCTTTTGTTAGTGTGAGAATGTAGTTTGACTGAAACTTGATCAGGTCGAAGGTTCATAATCAGGTTAAGCTGCTCATTCCTTGTCTCTTGTAGTTTGGGCATCTTCTGCTTGGCTTTAGTCTGCTTGGTTCAACTCTATTAGCCACTTGCAGCCAGTTGCATTTTCTCTGCATAATGGATATATATTCATAAGAGGCTTCTGCTGCCAACATCTCCCTCTAACTTTCATAATTTTATGCCAGGCTAGTTTCAGAGCATAGGTTTTTCACAGCCGTTATCGATCATGTGTTTGCTCACTTCCATGACTACAATAGTTTTGAAAGAGGTCCAAAAATAGCTTTTTCAAAAGTCAAGATGTTGCAGACAATATCAATGGCTTATATTATATTATGGATATTTCTTGCCTTTGTATGAAGCTAATAAAGCAATGGTCAAGAAGCAGAGCCAGATTTTTCTCTTTCTTTTCCCATCCAAGTACAAAGTCATTAAATCACCCTCATTATTCAGAGCATTCAAAAGTTTTCTTTATAGTTTCCTCAAAGGGAGGAAGTAAAGCATTGGTGTGGCCAAAGTGTATCATTTTTCATTACATTCAGAGAATTGGAACCCGTTTGAATAAATCTTAGTTTCACTTATTTATTTTCTGACATTAGTTTTAGAGTAATATCCCACTTCGTGCTAAAGGAGCCCAAAGTGGTGTACTAATGAGAACAATAAAATTGCAATAAAATAATTTGATAAAACAATAAAAAGGCAACCATGAAAATAACAAAAAAATAAATATTTAATGGTTTTTGAAAGGTAGCCAAAAAAATCAGCTTCATCCTAGAATAGTTCTTACCTGTAGATATCCAGATAAACAACTATATAAAGGAAAAGGAAAAGGTTTCCCCTGTCCAGTCATATTTGATTCTAGGGAGTGGTGCTCATCTCTCTTTCTTAGCCGATGAAGCCACGTTGTCCAAAGACATTTCCATAGTCACGTGGCCAGCCTGACTATGCACTGAGGTAAACAGAACACTGTTTATCTGTTTACATATCTGTTTACATACCACTGAAGTGGTACCTATTAATCTACTCACATTTGCATGCTTCTGAATGCTAGGTGGGCAGGAGCTGGGACCAGTAAATAATGGGAGATTTTTGGCTGATAAGCTGTAAGTGTCTTTAACCAAGTTGCTGTGTCTCCATCAACATTTACACTATTTTATCATAGATCAAAACCATATTTCACGAATTTCTTCATCTACTAGGACTCAGTATAATTTTGGTTTTTCTCATTTTGAAGGGAAAAAAAAACCTTTGGAGAAACTTACTGTTGGAGGAGCTTACCATAAATCTAAGGAGTTTACCATTCACTGATAACAATGTGATCTGTTTACATATGTGTAATGTGTATGTTCATACTTTATGTCTGAAATACAATGCAGCTTCCTATGTTGGTGATTCACTGCAGCTCCTTTTGGTCCTTTTGATAGTATGTTTTTTTAGACTTAAAATAACTTTATTGTCACTTTAAATCAGCATACATTAAAATGAATTTTTGTTGTATATATCATATTATGTGATATAACATCTTTGTTATATAGTAATTAGTAGGATAATCCAGATAAACGTATTTTTTTCACTAGGAGATTTAGGCAGTCCCATGGATAGCAAGCTACTTGGTCATTTGCCAATTTTCTTTTAGCAGCTAAAGAAAACAAATGGAAAACAGCAAATACTGACAGATCATGTATTTGTTATCTCCTACAGAGAGCTCACAAAGTGAGAAGACAGGAGAAGACAGAATACTACATAGAAAGCTCTTGTTAGCACCCCTTTGAGTTCTAAGCAAGGAAAGATGAATGTGACTGTCCCACAAGGTACCATCAGCAACAGTTCCAAACACCAGAGATTACTGAAAGACCTAACAAAACCAGCATGAATACTTGCATCTGTTGCCAGAGGAAGACAATAATCAATCACTTGGTTTGCCAGACTAAACTAAATGAGCTGTTGAGACAGGACTAATGATGGGAATTTTTTTTCCTGAGCACCTTCTTGATAATCATGACCAGAAATGTCTGCAAAAAAAATAAATCATCAAAACCTTGAAACATTTCACTTTTATAATTCTATTTAATACCTAGATCAGCAAATTAACCTGGTTTTACCCAGAGCTGAGGTTCCCAAAGAAAACTTGGAAGCTATCAATGCCAGATGAAACTGACATGATTTATATTAATGTTCATATTAAGCATGGTTTTTGAAGTCTGAAGTCTGAATACAGTAAATGTTACTTATCCTTCCAGTTACCCACCTCCCTTTGTTTCACCATTATTTCCTGCAAATATTTTTTTCCAGTTCCTTTTTTTTTTTCAGCGAAGTGGCTTATTGCAGGGAAAATAGTCTCCATACCCCACTACTCCAGTGTTGTAAGCCTTTCTGCAAAAGAGCCCTTGTATCTGTTGGTTAAAGAAAATGTATGTACTGTATATTTATCTTTTTTATTTGAACCTTTCTTCTGTTCACTGAGAGATATAATATTAAACAATGAAATTATTGGGAAGGAAGAAAACTATACTGTTCTGTTCTTTTTTAATTAACTAGTTCTGTGACAACACTTTCTAGATATTTATTTCATAAAGCATTCCCATTCTACTTGATAGGAAAGAAAGGGGATTTGATTTCCCTCCTACCCCAAAAAATGATGGGGGGGAGAAGGTTTTTATGGTGAATTATGAGTATGCTTATTGTAGTTAGTATGATAAAAATACATGTGAATATTATTTTTTTTATTATACAATCTTAATCTACTACCAATAGATAGCCATGACATCTATCAAATCATTAGACATAACAGGGTTTTTTTTTCCCAGCATGTTTTTTTAACTAAGTAATTTGGGCAGCCCAGTTGACTAAGGTTAAGGAGAAACACTGAAGAAAATTAACTAATAGAACAGCTTGCCATCAGAAGTTGTAGGTGCTTCATCACTGGAGGTTTTTAAGAAGAGACTGGACAGTCACTCATATGAAATGGTATAGGATCTGCTGCTTGAGCAAGGTACCTTCCAGCTCTATTCTGAATGACTACAAACTGAAGCAGTGTGACAGAATAAACAAATTACAGCCACAGCTTTGCCATCTTGCAGTATTGCATTACATCACCATCACAGAAATGCAAAAGACTTTCTAAAACAAAAGATTCTTCCTGGAATTTTAAAAACAGTTTTGGATTAATTTTACGTTATAGTCCAATTCGTTTTATTCATGTATTATAAGTTTTTATTGTATCACAGTCAAAAGATTCTCAGTTTTGCACAGCCTAATGATGGGTGGATTTATTAAAGCCATATTAACCAATGAGGCCATTGCTGTATTAAAGCTAAACTGTCAGATTATGGCCACAACTGTGTTGTGATGCTCCTCTCCTCTCTGTGTTGTGATGCTTTTAGAGGCCGCAAGAAATTTTGCTGTCTTAAAACATGTTATTCACCCAGCATACTGGAGTTACTCTACTCCATACCCAGAATCAGTTAGTATTGTGCTTCTGCCTTATATACAATGCCTTTATATACATAAAGAAATGTAAACAGAAATATATTCAATTATATTGTTGTGAAACTTACATAATATATTATAGTGTTTCAATACAGAGGTATTTGTACAGTATTGACTAACATTATTAATATTCTAATGTTTAGACTATTGAAGATAAAAAGAAAAAAGTCATATTATATCAATATTAATTATGGTTTAAAATGTCAATGTTAATGAGCATAAGATTATTTGGCTTTTTCATCCAGAATTGAACATTGCATTAAAAAACTGCTGCAGGTTGCATCAAAGTATTTGCTGTACAATAAAGGTTTCAGTCTTAAGCTAATTATCTAATATGAAGATATCCATTGTACTGTTATTTAATATTCTTTATACTTGTTGAAAAAGGAAGAACAAAGCAAATTTGTTAACAACTAAAATGCAAAAGAATAAAGTGAAATAAAAAAGAAAAGGAGAAAAAATAAGCTTCCCCCTTTAGGAGAAAAGCACGGCTTAGAACAAGAAACAAGATTCGGGTTAATATCAAGGTTCCAACTAACCAACTCCAACATAATAAACTCTGAGACAGACAGTTCCTCAAAGTAGAGTAGTCATATTGGCACATCTAGGAAAACCTGAGTCTGAAAGTTCTGGGTTTTCCCTTCTCAAAAGTGAATTCAAAGATCCATCCCCTGCACCCATCAGTCCATCACATGGCTCAATCAAATCTTCATTCAAACAGGAGACATCCCCTCCATCATGGCCTTGACTCGCTGAGAAAGAATGTTGTTGTGGCCATTCAACTGCTCCACTAAATATCCCCCCTCCCAATTACCCAGGCAATAAAAGTGGCAACCTCGAAGCTTCCAAATAATATATGGCTTACAAGGCTGACAATAAGGTTATTCTATTTCTATGCTCCCCTTTTTTAATGCTTCTGCTAATTTATAATATTCATAAAAATTTGGGTCTCCTTAGAAGCCAGACTGCAAGTGATTATATTTGCCATGCTGTGTGATGTATAGTACCTATGAGAACCATTCTTGCTTCATTTTGGTTAAATGTCTTTTGTGAATATAAACTGTTAATTTTGCCATTGTTGCATATTCTCCAAGATTAAGTTCGCAATCAAATATTGTTGAGAATTGCATTTTAATTCCAAAGTTGGGTAAAGTTTCTTTTCAATGCTGTGAACATGTACCTCATTAATTTGAGGTGTTTCTTGTTGATTATTCTTTCTAGAATTATATGTAGAAAGAAAAATGGAGGTTTCATTCAAATTGAAATTCTAAAATTTTCTGCAATGCATTCATTATGCATATCTTTTCAGTAGTTTTAGATTTTTGAAATTTTTTTTAGCATGTCTCTCACTGGTGGTATAATGTACCTTTTATTTCATGGACTTTCCAACATTTATTACATCATGATTTGCCTAACTTGGCCATTATTGATAGCATTATATTCCATTTGTAATAAATTTTCTACTAGTTTTCTTTTTAAGGTATAACTTGGAGTAGATTCTATAGATTTCGTCCACAATACCTTACACTGTTGTGTTGTGACTATTTCTTTTTGTCCATTTTACCTAACAATTTTTGTTTGTTTTCTCTGTCTGTCCATACAATTTTAAAGCTACTACAGAAGAGTGATGACTGATGATTCCATTAGCTGAAATTTAAGTCCTGCCCAGCATCTTCCTGCATGTCAAAAACTCCGGCAATTGGCATGATGTCACTCCTGTAAAGTAGACCAGACTGAGAAATCAACAATGTATAGAACTAAATACACCGTTATTAAAGCAGTAATGGCAACAGTAACTTGTAAGTTTGAATTCGTTACCACTTCTCTCTCTTTTATCATCATGAGATTTGGAGAAGGGGGCTGTTTAAACCTTTTTGAAAATCTCTGTGATGGTATGAATTCAAGCCAAATTTATTTGATCTTTACCTTTGTAAGAGAGTTTTCTCTGCTCATCAGAACCATCCTCTATATTCACTACACACGCACAATAGTCTGATTATTAAAAGTCCTGATTTTTCCTCCTTTTTCCTTTTCCAATTTATTGTTTGTTGACTATTTTATTTTATTTTTTTATTTTTTTAAATTATGGCCTGGTCAATTGTTTGAACTCTTGATCTTTAAGTGGCAACAGAGTTACATAGTTGGTCATCTGATTTGTACAGTTCTTGAACAAATAGCAATAGCACTTAGACTAATATACTGCTTTACAGTGCTTTATAGCATTCTCTAAGTGGTTTACAGAGCCAACACATTGCCCCCAACAATCTGTACCCTCATTTTACTAAGCTTGAAAGAATGGAGTAAACCTTGAGCTGATCAGGATCGAACTCCTGGCACTGGGCAGAGTTAACCTGCAATACTGCATTCTAACCACTGTGCCACCACAGCTATCAAAATGCTACCAAAGATGTAAGAAAGGCTTTAATTTCAAATTAGATTAAGGCTGAGATAGATTGATCAGTTTCAGGGCTTTGAACTAATGGATCAAAGAATCGCAACTCTTTTTAAAAAAAATTAACTGCCTGCAGAAGTCAAGATTCTGGATTTTGTCCTACCAAAAGATTATAGGATTGGAGAAAGATTATAAGAATAGAGCCCTGGTTTGAAGGCAGCAATCTGACAAAAGACAGACAAAACCAATTGGTATTACAAGTTTACGAACCTGGAACATGTAATCTCAAGATACTTCGCCTGTGGGCATCAATGTATCCTACAATGCCCACATACAACCTCTAGAAGCAGGTTAAGAGGGAAAACATATCTTTCAGAATAAACCACTCAAAGATGTCCTTCAGCTGCTGGAACCTGGTATTCAATGAAATAGAGTTGTATATAGATGTAACTTCTTGAAATAGATAGAGCATCCACCTTATAGGATAAGCTTTGCTTCATGGCAGCCCTATCATTTTAAATATCTATTTGAAATCTCATTTAACATTTTTCTTTAGAAAGGGATGAATAATGTTTTTCATACTGAAGTATGAAATACTTTTCTAGTGTTTCAAGTTGAATAATAGAACAAAACATTCAAGCTATTCTATTACAATTGATGTCATGTAATTGATGAAAGATGGCCTTCAACAAAAGAGAATTCACTACAAATTCTTACTTAGTCATTAAACTAAGAGGGTGGCCTTGGGGCAAACTATTAACTCCAATTCTGACTGACTTCACAATTTGTTGTGAAGGGAGAAAGAAAATGGAATAACCCTATGTATGTTGCCTTGAGAACATTGAAACTAGATGAGATAATATGAGGCAATAAATAACAATCTACTAAAATCCAGTTAAAATCCAGTTAAAGACTTTGGCTCAATGAAATCCCTAGAAACTAATCCACATATAAAAAAATTAACATTTCTTTAAAAATACTCAATAGGCTTGATGAGTCCCTGTGGAGAAGAGAGTTCAACGTTTATGAAATAAGCCAAATTATGAATGGATGCATTGATGAAAGTGGGCTCTGAAATGACTAGAAATTGAAACTGATCCGAGGGAGGTAGTAATTGATTGTTGAGTGACCACCTCATTTCTTTTAGAGTTAATTGGCTCAATTTGCAACAAAGTGAAAATTAATGCAAGGGACATTTCATATTCATATTTAAAGATGAAACCTAAAATAGCTCCTACATTTTCTGCATTCCTGGAATCAAATTTATAACTGATTTTGTTTTTCTATAATACCTGGAAAAAAGAATAAGTTTGTTAAAAATAGGATTCTATACCCAAAAGTTCCTTCTCAGCTTCTTTTTAATTAAGCATGGAAGCTATTTTTCTTCTGCTTGCCCAGTGAATTCCCTCTTCTAGATTCTATTTCCCATTTGCACTTAATATATATTAGTCCAATTTCAGCCCCAAAGCCAAAATCACAAACTTCCTGAACAATGTATAGCTTTCACTTATTGCCCAATGAAATAGCCTTGGTGAAATAGCTTTGTTTTCACACTCTTAAGCTATTTGTTTTTAATTAACATTACTATAAAGCAAGGTTTGTTTAACTTTGGCATTTTTGTGATTGCAATTACAGGTAGTCCTTAACTTACAATCATTGATTTAGCAACTGTTCAAAGTTAAAACAGCATTGAAAAAAGTGATTGTAACTGATTTTTGAATTTACAACTGTTGAAGCAGCCACATGTTCACATGATCAAAATTTAGGCGCATGGTAATCAGCATGTATTTACAATGGTTGCAGTAACCTGGGGTTATGGGATTGCCATTTTAAACTCTCCCAACCAGCGACCAATAATAAAGTCAGTTGGAAAGCCAGATTCACTTAAAGATTGCATGATTCACTCAACAACTGTAGTGATTCACCTAACAACAGTGGCAAAAAATGTCATAAAATTGGGCCTGGTTTACTTAACAACCAACTTACTTAGCAATGAAAATTCTGGTCACAATTGTGGTTGTAAGTCAAAGATTATCTGTACCTTATTGGACAAAAAAATCTAGCACTGATAGTGCTATCTATTTAGGTAATGAAATGTCTGCAAGAAAACAACAAACTCAGAGAACACCCTCAGACAAAAAATTACATTCAATTTATTAGGAATTTTGCTTCATGTTCCACATTGAAAAAATATCAGGAGTTTTAATTTTTAAAAAAATTGTTTCATAAGTATAGACAGAAGTAAGTGCTGAAATCCAAAATGCACTGCACATATCTTTGCATTCTCACCCCGCCATCACCATTGGAGTTAGCAAAATTTATTTTTGTAACAGAAGAAAAGGGATTTCTCCCCCCCCCTCTCTGAAAACCTAGCCAAAACCTAGCCAAGAAAGATATTGAGCTGTTATAGGCTTCATGTGTTGAACAATACACTGGGTAGTAGATCTCTGTAGATTTTTGTTTTCAATTTTTTTAAAGACTTCACTTCATCTATTTACTTGCAGTTCTTCCAATAACCAGAAGATGTATGAACAAGGAGACTGTAAGTTGAATGCAGCAATGCAGCTTTATGCTAGAGAAAGACATATTCGGACCATGATGAGAGGATTTCATGCTGCTAGGTGGGAGAGAAAGTGGAGAATTGCAAGAGTGATTGGGAAACTGTCATAGAATGTTCAAAATAAGTATCAAATGATCACACCCACAGCCTGATCATCACAGCAGCCTGAAGCAGCCGCAACTTTCCCAAATTTCATTCCTTTGAGAGTATGGGTCCTGGATTTTGGAGGCATTTTGGACGTTAGCCCATTTGAGATGCCTTGGTTCAAATATTGTTGTGCTATAATGCACTCTTTTGCCAAGTTAAAGGTCAAGATAACGAAAGATTTAGTAGCGTATAGGATGTATGTTTTTAATTTAGAGAGAGTATGTGATAAAGTGAAATAGTTTAAATTATGAAGTGCTTTCTTAAATATAGAGTTGCAAAATAGTTGCTGAATGTGACATGAGTAGTATACCAAGGATATGAGCCTTGCATGAGAATAAGGAAATGTTTCATGAATAGTTCAATATTAGCATGGAGCAAGACAAGAATGTATAATATTCCCTTAATGATTTAATATGTTTATAAGTGTGTGGCACTACAACAGAGATTTGTTGGTTAGTGATAGAAATGTATATGTACACTTTTATATGCATGATGATGCTATGTTGTTAGTGGGTTATAATTTATACCAGTTGTTAGAATTTTAATGGATCTGAAAATATACTAAAGACTTGGATAGCTGTGTTTCGCAAAGAAAATGGAATTAATGGCAGCTAGTTACCCCTAAATGGTGAAAAATCATAGTAGCTAATGAATTTTACATCTTAAGGAATTTTACAATATTACATTTTAAGATATTAAAATGTAGTATTAGGTACAATGTGATCTGTTGCACAGAAAAAGAGTTGTGAAACTAACAAAAATGTCTGTGCTATAAGAGTGTGTTTTTTGCTCACTTGGTTATAGGGCAAGGACGATTGGGAATGTTGGAAAATTATAAAAATAACTTGAATAGGGTACTCATGAAGAATTTGTGATTAAAAAGGGGGTCAAGAAAAATTGAGTACTGGATGAATGTGGATTGAATAAGGGACCAATATAAAATTAATGTTTTGAAGTGGTTTAGACAGAAAGGATGGAAATGAAAAACAAATCTATCCAAGAAAAGTGAATGATAAAGAAGACCAATAAAGTGATATCTGAGTAAATTCTCAGAAGGAAAAGGGTAAGAACTTTAAAGAATAGAAAGCAATACATGAAGCAGTATGTTGTTATAGTGAAAACCATTTTTATGGGTACAATGAGGTGCGCTGATGCAAATTAGGTTTGCCCCCCCTTTCTCTCTCTCCTATCTATCTATCTATCTATCTATCTATCTATCTATCTATCTATCTATCTATCTATCTATCTATCT
>JANHFL010006486.1:48356-66423 GCA_032468155.1 Oxyrhabdium leporinum | reverse complement strand
TGGAAGACGGAATGCTGGGTATAACTTAGGATTGGGGAATGTGATTGATGATGGTCAAAAGAAGGTGGTTCTGAATTGTCTTTTGGGTGTGGAAAACCTTGGCCCTTCGGATCCAGGTTTTCCCAGATGTACCAGCATGGTTCCTTAATAAACTCTTCCTTAGATTACTTCGTATCTGAGTGCTGAGTGAATTATCTGAACTTAAATGGAACGCTGACAATAAGAAGAATAAAGTTTCTGACAGACTGATGCCTGGAACACTAAATTAAAGGAATTTACACTACAATCTTTAGTCCAGGCCTACCTAATTAATAATTACTATTGATAATCATCGTCTTAAGATTTCACTTTCATCTCTGAAATATTATCATTTGTATGAAAATATTTGCATTTCGTACAGAGTAAAAATCTTTAGATGAACAGGTTGATTAATTGCAAAAAATCCATACTGTTGTTTGCACATCTTAAGATGTTCTATTTGCAAATCCATTTATTAAACAAATAAATAAAAATAATTATATACTATATAATCAAGAAGAATTCTTCACATTGCTGTTTCTAGAATACTATCAGAAAACAAAAATCTAATGAGATTTTATTTAAAAAGAAATCCTTGGGGGTACATTCAAATAAGAAAAGTTTTGGAGAAATTAAATTGCTTCTGTGCACAGATTATTCTCAAAATGAGAAGAATGTTCTTAACTCATTATTTGAGAGCACAAATTGTTTTTCTTTGAAGCACTGATCATCCCGCATTTTATTCTACAAGTGAGTAAAGATACAGAGAAAGTCCTCATAGCATTACAGAGACCTAAGTCCCACTGCTATCTTAATGATGTTTCCATAGTGAATTGTGTAGTAACAAAATTATAGTTAGTAAAAGTTTAATTGGAACTGGCAGTTTGCATCTGGGTAAAACCAACCAAGCAATATACTGCAAAATATTTCTTCATTTCAGTGGCGCTTGTACGGATGGTTGCATAGCAACAGTATATGGAAGATTGTGTCCCCAGCTCCTAATTGATGGAGTGTTCAAAAGGTTAGCTTGTTTACATGTAACAAATTCAAATTTTGCTATGGCCTGAGCTGTACATGTCCTTATTACTTGCAGTATCCAGTTCATACCTTACAATATGGAAGCAATGTGATTTCTTTTTGAACAATTTCTATAAGTTACAAACATCAGAAAAAAATGTTCTGTATCTTTGCATAAATGAATTATTATTCCATATATATCGTGTTTCTCCAAAAAGACGACCCACCTTGAAAAGAGGCCCTATCATGTTTTTGAGAGCATGTGATCAAATTAAGCCCCAACCACAAAATTAGCCCTAATTAAGATCCCGGCACAGGTAATATAATAAATAAGCTAGGGTGGGTATGGGTGGTGCGGATGGGTGGGACAGGTAATAAATAAGCTAGGGTAGGGATGAGTGGTGGTGGAACTGCCTACTTACTTATTCCTGGCAGGCACCTGAAGGCGTAATGGAGACCAGGGTGATGCGTGCGAGTGGCGGCAAGTGGCCACAGAAGAAGATGGGCCAGCAGCGGGCTCCTGCTTGGCGAGGCTGTCGGTGCTTCCGCCACAAGGTGAGCCAATAATTAGAACCATCCAAAAAGTAGGCCTAGCCATTTTTTCAGGGGTCAAAAGAAAATAGGACCCAGCCTTCTTTTTGGAGAAACACGGTGTGTGTGTGTGTGTGTGTGTGTGTAATAAAATAAAACACGTTGTATATATAGAAATACAGTATATATAAAGAATAGAATAAAATCCATCTGTCTAGGAAAGGACAAAGGTATAGACCTACAATTTAAAACTGGAAACAATCACAAGATGACACCAACAATATGCTACAGAAAATCAGTGGTTTGGACTTTTAAAGTCCAAAATTGATAGCCCAATGAAAATCCTACCTGAAGCAGTCATCAAACTAATGTTCAGCAGATTGATGAACAGGATCTCTCAGTTGCCCACTGAATAATAGGTGGATGGATATTTAGCTAGGTTTTCAAGGGACAGATATTTAAAGGTGACTAGTAAAGCATGTTAAGAACAATAACCAGCATAAGTACAAGCAGAAACAGGAAAGTTCCTGAAACCATATATATCTACTCCACACACCTTGAAACAAAGAACAAATTCCACACACACATCCAGGAGCTGTTTAAAATTCCTGTCCAAGATTTATTAGCTGCGTGGACATTATTGGAGAACTTTTGTAGCTGATTTTAAAACTGAGGAACCTTTTGAGGATATGGATAGATCCAAGAAACTCATCTAAAACAATTTGTCACTATTATGTTAAACTGATATAGTTTAAAGTATGAAAAGCAACGGAAACATTTACATATTGTGACCCTCAAAAGTATTGTCTATTTTATATTATTTATCTTCACTGATATTTCTGAGTTATCTTTAAAAGTATTCATTATAGCCAAGTATGGATAGAACCAGTAATACAGGGACTGAGAGAGCTGCATTCATTTGCTCCCATGTAGCATTCTATTTATTTTGTTTTATTTTTGTTTTTCCCGTTTAATTTATGTGCAATCCCATTCCAATAGTAAACTGCTCATGTGCAGCCATCTTTCAAAATGTCAGAAATCTAAGTTGAAAGAATGGCAGAAAGCAAATCTTTCAATAGCAGTCCATTGTCAGACAGAGTAAATCTCAATGTCTAAATCCACTGGAAAAGTTGGAGAGAAAGAAATTACTCTAGTCCCAGAGCTGTGGTGTATAGATAAGCTTTAACCCTTCCCTGTGTGTATCTCTCAAACATAGAATACTGAAGGGCTCCCCTATCCATAGTATCTGTTATGTTTATGTAACTGAAAGCCACACATTGAATCATGAATTTATAAAATTTTATTAAACAAAGGGATTCTATTCAGTGCTAATATATAAATTAAAACATCCCTGACAGATGGTTGTCTACTTTCTGTTTGAATATGTTCAGTAATAGGAATCATACTACCTCAGTTATAGGCTTAACTTTAGATAAATTCTTACAGCAAATATTTTTTAATCAGAATTTTGATATATATTTTAATATAACATTAATTTATTACCCATTTATTCATGAATCTAGCGTGCCCTGCACTCTGTAATGATTAAAATCTGGTTTATACAGTCTTTGATATGATATCCTTTCAGATATCTGAGAATGTTGTAATACCCATCAGTCCAGCTTCAATCTCTTTTTTAAAAAAACTAAACATACCCAGCTCAATCAATAATAACTTTTCATGGTTCTTAGTTCCTGATTCCCTGATTGCTCTTCCTTGCTATCTG
Source organism: Oxyrhabdium leporinum (assembly GCA_032468155.1). Taxonomy (NCBI): domain Eukaryota; kingdom Metazoa; phylum Chordata; class Lepidosauria; order Squamata; family Cyclocoridae; genus Oxyrhabdium; species Oxyrhabdium leporinum. The sequence continues at coordinate 63,131 of JANHFL010006486.1, read as the reverse complement.
CTGCAGTTTTTCTGGTTTGTCAAAACCTTCTTAAAATGTGACACCCACAACAGCAAGCAATACTTGAACTGAAGGATAAGTGAATGAGTATGGAATACTAGGTAAAAAAAATGAAGATGTTGATTCTCTTGATTCCAAATTTACATGTATATACTTGAATGAATCACAGACCTTAGACTATAATATTAAGACACATCTCCTCCTTTTTGTATCACTATACTTCAAAATGGATGGCTGTTACCTGTAATAATATCAAAGCCTTCACTGAACCCAATATTTATGCAAAACATTTCTCCAGCCTTCAGCCTTCCCTTTGGAGGGATTGATTGTATTTATTGATGACCTCTGGCATAGCCTCATGGGGACAACCTTTCAGTGACTATCAATTCCATCAACCATATTAGTGTACCAACACCAACAGGGTGGATGTAGGCTACGGGGGCAGGGGAGAGTAGAAAGATAGAGACCAGAGGACTGAAATTTCGGGTGACCTTGATTTCACAGCCCCTTTCTAGGAATAGGTGACAGCTGTGGTAAGGATGACATTTGTGCAAATACCTTGTGTGCCAGTTGCATGGGAGACTACTGAACTATGCTCTACATACGGCTGCCTTGAAGACTACTCAGAGACTGCAGCTAATCAAGATTACAGTGACATGAGTAGTTATGAGCATGACCTATTATACCCACACAATACATATTGATATGAGCGTAATACTGCCAGTATACTGCTTCCAGGGGCATTGTCACCTATAAAAGCCCTAATAAATGAGGGCTTTATTCAGACTCCTGAGTATATACCTGTCCTATACAATCAAACAAAATTGGCATGCTTTGGATCCCATTCAACAACTCCATCTAATGAAAATCAGCAAGTAGATGTCTCTGTCATAGCACCTGTCCCCTGGAATAGCATTCCCCTAAGGATTCAAATGTCCCTAACCTGGATTTAAATGAGCTGTGAATATCTAGCTCTACCTTCAGGACCTGATTAAAGTATGCAGAGGAACCCTTTCAGGTTATTTTTATTGTTCTTTTGGGCTCTATGTTTTTTACTTTTTTTTGTTTGTTTTTTTATTAATTGTTTTTAATATTTCATGCAACCCAGATATAACTAGTGGCTTTGGCTAGACAAATGTCACAGATGAATTAATTAATAAATATTTGCAATTAATTCTGTCCAACAGAAAATACATAAATAAGAATCCTATTAATCTGTAGAAAACATAGGTGGTAGCAATGCCTATTTGGCAGGATATGAAGAAATGCCTAATCTCAATGAAAAAGCACAGTGGCTTCAACTTTTAGAGTTGGACATCTTCAGTGGTCTTCTGGATGGAATATATCAGTAAATTCATGATTTTATTCAGAAAATAAAAACTAGGAACAATGTTTTCTTTTACGTATTATCAACATTTACAATGCTATTTTCAGAAGCCACTTTAGACTTATTCAAGGAGGCCAAACCATTGGTTCCTAAAGTGATATGTTATCAAAATTCTTTAAGAATCCAAAGTAATAATTGTTCCAAGTGTTAAAGAACAGTGCTGTTCATTGAAATAATTGATTCTGCATTCCACTAGAACTCCCCAAAGTTTTAGTGATTATTTGACAATTATTATGTCAATTCCCAGCTGACAAATGGCCTGTGGTAAAACAAAGCATATTAAGACATGATCTTTTTATTCTGTATCAGCTTTCATAGAATGCTACCTTGGGAAAACATTAATAGAAGATTAAACATTTATTTAATCTTAAATCTCTGAATGGTATGATGCTAATTATAATTACAAAAAAAGGTCAAAATATGAAAAATGATAAAATAAATTGGGCAAAATGGGATTGGTGGGAAAATATTTTTCTACTATTGGTTAAAATTGAATTGTATGAAAAAAAGGGTTCACTCTCTCTAACCCTCCCTCCTGTGATTTCAAGAGTTTATTTCCTGGAGCTCTACATATATGGTGGGAAAGTGTTCACTGAAATTTGCTATATGTGCTCCAGAAGAATAATCCCCCCTCCCAAAAGAAATCATCTAAGTTACACTTGCTTATACATGTGCAATGAGGTTCCTTATAATAATTTATGTTTTAGTCTCTCAAATACATGTGGACTGAAAAAGCAGTTTTCTTAACAATACAATCTTATTACATAAGTTAATTGTAATTCAAAATGAATGTAGGGAAAAAAAACCTACCGAGTTTACTACCACTACTATAGTTAGAGATGTAATTATTAAAATAATAGCTCTGCTTTGTGGATAACACTATTCCTTTAATATATTGTTTATTATACTTGAACTTCTTATTTCTAATTTTTGGTGAAAGAAAAATGTGTACAGAATTGATGGTTATAAATTTAGTAGCAGGTTGATTTAATTAGTTTTTAACAAAGATGAGAATCAGAATCAATTAAACTGGATTTCCTAGCTGCGTGTCTTGACAGCAAGAGTGCGTAAAGGCTGCTAATAACTAAATGCATCACAGTTCTGTAGCAAATGATTCAGTACTGATTCATAGGTTATATTTTGAATGAGAATACAAAAAGCTTGGTATGATGTACAAATAACATTTCTGATTTCTGTTGGCATTTGAATATTTAAAATCCGGAGTTATCTTTTCAGTCAACAAACATAGAACCAATACTACACAGAAAGTCAGATATACTAATTCCCACTTCACATGTGTTTTATTTTGGTGCTTTTGACTTTTTTATCATCATCCAAAGATCTCAGCTCAGACTGTTCAGTTTGCTTGCAGTCAAAAATATTGAGTGAACTATAACAAGCCCATGCTACCATTAGGAATAAAATATTTTGATGGTTGTTCTCACTCTAATTTAATGTGCACATAGAGTCACAAATGAAAGTTAGCAATGGTTCCGCTCAATGTTATAAAGCAAGGCAATAAACCTTTGACTTATTCCATTAATTTGAAATTTATTTAAAACAAATTAGTTATAATTTTTGAGCTAGACAACAATTTTCTTTACTGTTACTTAGCAACCATGGTTTGGAATATTGGGAATGGGGGATGGGGATCAAAAGAAGTCAAAATTGCATTTGCAACTGTATGATTGAAGCAATTTGTAAGTATGTCACACAGATATAAAAAAATAAATAAATCACTGCATCAAGATTCAATATCAAGACTGGCAAGCCACAGCAGTGACAGAAAACAAGAAAACAAACTTCAACGGCGGTAAATTCAAAGTCATTCGGGGTTAGGAAAAGTCATGGACAGAAAATAAGAAAGATCATGTTGGGAAACAGTTCATTAAAAAAACATCTGAGTATCTTGATGAATTTCAAGTTAAATATAAACTGTAAAAAAACAAATATAATCTAGGCTGCATTACCAGATGCACAGTGTCAAGATTAAGAGAAGCAATCATTCCTTTGGTCAGACTGCATCTAGAATATTATTTCCAATTAAAGGAACTACATTTTAAGAAACATACTGAAAAATTAGTGCATGTCTAGAGGAGAAAAAAAACTAATATGATAAGGGATTTAGAAAGAAAAGTGTATGAAGAAAGGTTGGAGGCACTGGGAACATTTAACCTGTAGAAGAAAAGACTGAGATATTTGATATTCATCTATATGTATCAGAAACATTACTTAGAAGACTGAGCAGACTTGTTTGAAATTATTTTAAAACAAGAACAAGAAACAATTGCATTAAAGAGCAAAGTGGAAGATTTTAGTTGGACATCAAGAATAAACTCTGAAAGGTAACAATTGTTCCATAATACGACTGCCTTGGAAGTTGGTGGACTTTCTATCAAAGGTGTTTAAATAGGACCCATCACTTGGGAGCCTGTTGTAGTGAATTATGGCATAACAAGAGCAGGGGGTTGGACCTTTTCTTTCCAAAAGCTTCTGCCTCTTATATTTTTGATTCTATGACATGCTGTGATATCATTTTGAAACGACTTGTTTCTTTTCTATTCACTGATTAAAAGTGTTATGTGATATTGCCATTTAACTTCTAAACCTTATGTTCTGTTATTAGGGACATTTTCAAATGACCAGCTTTTTGTTTTTCCAAGAAGATCCAATCCAGGTTAAATGCAACTATATGATCCATAATCACTTTGGATGATGAAATGGGGACACGTATAGATTTAATAAATTAATGAAATTTTAAACTTGGCAGGTTTGCATAACTCAGAATTCTGTGAGAACAAAGACATGTTTATATGCTTTCAAAAGTTCACAAAGCATCACCAGCCGTTGACTATTTATACTTTCTGACCAATATCTGAGCATAAAGAATTAACAGCCAATCTGTACTTACTGTCAGCAAGTTACTAAGTGCCTTTTCACTCAATCTGTGGGTAATTCCAGTCAACCACCCCCAGTCTCCAATACACAGTAAAGGAGAAAAGAGAAAAATAAATTTATGTTTCTGTGTTCACCACAGAGGCAAAACTCCATTGCTGCAAAACTTTGAACAATCTCAATCTCTTCAAAAATCATGGCAGCAGGTCTCTATGATGGAAGCAGGAAGAAAGAAGATTCAAGAACCCTCCCAGGAGGAGCATAGAAAGCCTGCTCAAATATAAGATAATTATACAATCTATTGCTTTTTCTTGTATGTTATTGGTTATCTTGAAATGGCATTTTCATAGTCAAATGTAAGGCCAGTAGCAAAGGGAAAAATTGTTATACAATCATTAGGAAATTTTACCCATACCAGTATAAAGGCTTTATCTTCCTCTGATTGCCTCTGATTTTCATAGCTAGTTAATTTTTCTTTTCACAATAATGACTTTTTCCTGCATTCTATCTGACAGTATTTGCATGAAGTCAAAATAATAACACATTTGTTATTACAAAAATACTAATAGCGAGATCAAATTGTTTTGTTACTGTTGCTTAGCAACTAGCTTTGGATGCTTAGAAATTTATTTGTTAATTTATTTGCTGATTACTTATTGTTTTATCCCCTTTTCTTTAAAAAAAAAATCAATAATTCCTTTTCAATTTAAACCAGTAACAGTTGTCAGTGATGTAATGATAAATTGCTGGAACTTCATTATTGCATAATTGAGCCATCAAAAATTTACATCATGTTTTTTTCCATAGATGTTACAAATGCTTAGCATATTCATGATAAAAAGATTCCTGATGCCTCCTCCTTAGAACAAGTTTTATTTATTTATATTTAATTTCTATATTCAGAACTGTCTATATTCAGGGCCTAAGATTTTTCAGTTTATATGGCACTATTAATAAATTAAGCTTAGCTGTTTCAATAGCCTATTTTGAACAGTGAGGGGATAAAGAATGGAAGGATTAAATTGCAAGTATAGCTGGTGGAAACTGTAGTGTTAAGTTAGCACTACTCTTCTTTTTGTTGTTCCAAAATGAATTAAAGACATTTGCAACATTAAATTGAACCAGGACTGGTGCAAGGTTTTAGGAGGACTTGAACAAAATATCCTTTGCCCTGCCTTTCCCACTTTATATTCTCTCAACTAAGTTGGTACCTTCGTTGTATGTTCTTATCAAGCAAAAGATAGCAATGAGCATGGACACTTTCTTGGTGGGAGGGAAGAAAGAGCAGGTGGCTGCACCTTCAACTACTACTACTTCAAGGAAAAAAATGTTGGTCTGATTTTATTTATTTTTTTAGAAAGAATAGTAATAGCAATAACAATGGCACTTAGATTTATATGCTTCATAGTGCTTTACAGCAGGGTCAAATTCAAGGCCCAGGGGCTGGATCTGGCCCACGGGGTGCTTAGATGCAGCCCACGGGCCCACCCTGGAAACAGTGAAGGACCGGCCCATGGTGCCTCTACCAGCAAAAATGGAGCCCAGGGAGGCCACGTGCAGGCCTCCCAAGCTCTGTTTTCACTGTCAGAGGGCTTCAGAAGGCCAACACAGCCAAAAACTGAGCCTTGATGAGTGACATTGAGCTGGCCAAACCCCTGGCCCTCTGAGGACAAACACAATCCTGATGCAGGCCTCAATGAAATAGAGTTTGACACCCCTGCTTTGCAGCATTCCCTGAACGGTTTATAAATGTCAGCATATTGTCCCCAACAATCTGGATCCTCATTTTATGGACCTCAGAAACATGGAAGGTTTAGGCAACCTTTAGCTGGTCCAAATCAAGCTCCCCACAGTAAGCAGTGAGTTAGCTTGCAATACTGCATTCTAACCATTGTGCCACCCCAAATCTTAAGATGAAAGAAATTGATATATCCACATATAAAAATATTTTTTCTCTGTTTATGTGGGTATGTGGTGAATACACTCTTGTATTCCCATTCAATTACCTATCATTTCAAACAATAGTTCTGAGAACAATTTCACGTTACAGATGGATTCAGTTGGTGTTAAATACCAGTGATACATCATCTATAGAAATTTTCTTTTAAATTATAATTTAATATAAATTTTAAACCTTTCGTCCACATACTCTCCCATTGTCCCCGAATTATTTCCACTGTTTGGAGGGCTAAGGAAAAATATGATCATATTGTATAGAATACCAAAAAAATGCAAAAAAAATGCAAAAAAAAAAATCTGCTCTCTTCCCCAGCCATGAAACTTTATATTGTGTATATACATATACATTTTAATTTTAAAAAATAGATAGTGTTGGAATAATAAGTACTATTTCCAGGAAATGAAATTGGGGCAACAACAAAATTTGTATACAAGATATAGGATAGTATTAAGAGCCATGGTGGAGCAATGGTTGGAATGCAGTACTGCAGGCTACTTCTGCTGATCACCAGTTGCCAGCAGTTTGGCAGTTCGGGTGTCACTGGCTCAAGATTGACTCAGCCTTCCACCCTTCTGAGGTCAGTAAAATGAGGATCCAGATTGTTGAGGGCAAAATGCTGATTCTGTAAACCACTTAGGGAGGGCTGTAAAAGCACTGTGAAGCAGTATATAAGTCTAAGTGCTATTGCTGTAGCAAAATTGCCTCTGAGAATGCTGTAAACTAAGTCTAATTTTCTGTTATCCTCAGCGATGTTTCACTAGTAATGCACTTGTAAATGTTAAACAGTCAGCCCTGCTGGATTCATTGCCACTGCTGCATTGCCAAAGAGCTGATCAGTGTGCCAGCTAGTGTGACTCAGCTTTCTCTCAACTGGCACACAAAATTCCAGAAAATTCATCACTTGACTCTCATGAGCGGGGCAAGCCAGTTCAAGCATGTCACTGGGGTGCAACCAACATCCTTCCATCCACAGAAGTTTTCAAGTCTTTCTCTGGCACTGCTTGATACAGGTGTATTTTCTAGTACTTCATGACTACAAGATGTGCGAGAGTGTAAATAGAGAACTAAGGATTGACTATGTCACTTGTTTATCACTACACCTGGTCTTTGCTTGGCTCCTCTGAGTACAGCATGGTTAGTTGGGTACCAAGATTTGCCTATCCACAGAATACATTTTTTTAAATATTTTTTTCTGCCATAGTTACTTACTGAGCCCACTTCATTATAATTGCTCAGATCAGTTTCCTGCTGTCAGGACACTTCAGCCTCTGGTACCCTTCATCTCAGGAAACAGACAAGAGCTAGCCTTTTCTGTTCAAGCAAAGAAGCAGACTTAAGTATCTCAAGATAAAGCATACTCTGTTACTACAATAACACTAACTTAGTAGTAGTAGTAATAGTATCTTAATTGCTGTTGCAAGATTTTCTATTGTGGCATGTGGGATCATGATTCTCCTTTTGTTTTCTTGATTTAATCTCATTTGGATGGTCACTTTTAGCTCCTGGTCTATTCTGCTGTCTACTTGGAGATTGCTTTAGCCAAGTCTGGTTTTACAATATGTACATTGTTTTATGAATGAAACTTAGTTTTCTTAAGCTTTGCCTGCAGCTGTTTTAGTAGAGGAAAGATTGGGGCTGCTTTCTGTCTTTGTTTTCTCATCTTCTCCTTTAGGGGAAATATTCTATTCTGCTTCTTTTCTTATTCTGTGGAATATTTTATTCTGGGGAGGTGTGGGCCTTCCTACAAAAGGAAGTGTAGACCTGTGAAAAGTCCTAGTTGATTTCATCTGACTAGCCACATCCTTGGGACAAGAAATAACTTTTCTCCAAATTGAGTTTTTTTGTAGAATTTTTTTGCCTAGTCAGAAAAGGAATTTCTATGAGAATTGGGATGGGTGAGTATCTTATAGGCCTGGCATCTGGGGCATTCACCTTCTGTTTATGTTAGCTGTCCCACATAAACAGAAAACATAATAAGATAAACTAATTTTATTGTAAGGTTATATTAACAGAATCTTGCAAGCCTGAAGGCACAAACTTCCTGCCTCTACTTTTAACTACTTGATCCATAAGGGGGATCCTTCCTAAGCTTCTTTCTCTGATAGATAACTGACTGGGGTTCCAGTCTCTCTTGCCTGATTTCTTCCCCTCTATCATTCATACATTCCATTAGAAAGGTTTACTTTTTGAATTATAATGCTTCATGCTTCTGTTTTTCCTATTTTTTTCTGCACGTGGATTTTTAAAATTTAAAATAACTCTACATACAGACACACATACACATACATGTATGTTATAAACAGCTCACGATTTATGCTTCTGATGCTTTACTCTTCTGTAATTGTTTAGATTTTTCTCACCCTATTATTAGGCAAAGAAAATGGCTACTCTGAGACAAAAGGAAGCCATTGTAGCACAGTGCTCCCTTTTCTAAATATAAAAGTACTTTTAATTTGACAGGCTATAAAAACAATCTTTTTCAAAGATAGTAGATTCCCTGTTCTCTAAACTTGCACCTTTGGCTGCAACATGGAATAACCCAAAGTTGTTTAATATCAGCTACAGTTAAGACGTTTCCAGACAAAACAAGAAAGGAATGCAGGAAGTTTAAAACACCATAATACTGAGACATCATGTTATGTTCTGTGTGCTTTGGCACAATAATAAAACTAATAAATTGTATGCATTCCAAGAAAGAAGGTATAGCTATGGAAACAAAGATAATACAAGAAAAATATATTTTAGAATACAATAGTCCAACAATTCCTTAGTGATTAACTTCTACATCCATAGTAGTAATAGTGTAGTTTTCTTTTTCTTATTTCAAATTTCACTGTAAGACTACTTGGGGGAGAAGAAGAGCAGCAATTAGACCTCAATGAGGTCTAGAGCAGACCTCACCCTAGACCAGACACTGCAGGATTGCAGTTTCATGCTTTGTTTTCTGAGACTTGCACACTTCCAGAATTAACAATATTGTTTTCCACCATTTTGTAGCATGAACACAGTATTCTTAACTCTAATATAAGTGTAACACAGTTTAGTTTTGTTTTTTTAAATTGAAACTCTTAAAACCTTCACCACAATTCACAGAAAATAATTAGGAAATCTTGGATACAGTCACAAACATGATTTACAGCATTTTCACTCATTGGCCAGTGATCTTTGTCTCCCCAAAGGTTCCTTTTCAACAAAAGATTGCTCATATTTACTTTATCTCATGTTCCTTGCTCATGTTTACTTTATCTTATATTCCAGTTTCACCATGTTTTGCTTATTGAAAATATTAGAAGCCTCTTTAATTTGGTTGGCAAATTCATAATGAATGTTACAAAAAGAAAAGGGGACTAAAACTCTTGTTTGATTTTGGGTATTTTTGCTTTCCTGACATTATGAAATATATATTCACTTTTGCTAAACATTATTCTGTTTTTTACAGAATAAACAGAACCTTGGGTACCAACTGGTAGGTAGTCTTGCTGTTGCCACATATGGAATTTAAGCTTTGATCCATCTGATCAAAGCTTAAATTACAGACAAATATTTAGAAAGACATTTTCCCTATTTGTCTATTGATCTACATAGAACTAAAGTGAGCTATTGAATACACACACACTTATTATTATTCTGCTTTGTTGCATAGTCATTCAGATGTTTAGATTGGATCTGGCATTTTTGTTCACCTATTGAGTTCTTCCCAAAGACCTGGGATAGTGTTAAAGCTCTCATCACAGGATCTAAGCTGCCTTTTGCAATTGACTGATGGTGATTGTCAATACTGATGGTATTCAAGTGATGTAGGGTTAGGACTATACTCAAGGCAGCTATTATTATTGGTACTATCTTTGCTTTCTTTTGCCACACTTGTTCTATTTCTACTTGTAGGTCTTTGTATTTTCTTATTTTCTCCAGTTCTTTCTCTTTTATTCAGCTGTCTCCAAGCACTGCCATGTCCATTACCCAGCTTTTTTGGGGGGTCTTTCTTATCAACCAATGTTAAGTCTGGAGTCTTATGTGACAGGTGCTTCTCTGTTTGAATTCTAAAGTCACAGAGCACTTCATTTTCTATTATTTTGTCTATTTTGTAGTCTCACCAGTCTTTGCTTGCAAGCAAGTAGTATTTCTTGCAGAAATACACATTTCTTGCTACTTTATCATGTTGTTGCTTTTAGTCATTGTGTGTGATCTTCTTACAGAAGCTAAATAGGTGGTCCACTGTTTCTTCAGCTTGTTTTTGGAGTTGTCATTTGCTGTCTGATGGTGTCTTCTCAATACTAGATTTGTATGTTGCTCTTAAGGTTTGGTTTTATGCAGCCAGAATTAGCCCTTCTATCTCTCTTCAATTTTCATTCTCTTAACTATTAGCAGGTCTTACTATATGCTTCATCTGCTTTTTTTTAATGCACTGGCCATTGTAATACTTTGCCTTGCCATATCTCTTTTTATTTTTCATTTGGTTTTTCTTGTAAGACAACTTGGTCTTTCCGGTACTCAGTTAGCTTTCCTGGTATACTAGCTTCAGTGAATCCTCTTCACTATCCTTCAAATATTCTTCCAATGTCTTTTTTCCTTCTTCAACTTCTGGTGCACTTGCAACACACCATATCCACCTATGTTCTTTGGTAAATAGAGTCTGTCAATGCTACTGTGTAGAGGAAGACCATGATTTATTGTCATCATTTTTCTGCTCTACTCATCTTTCTCTTGACTTCAGGGTGTCAAGTATGTCATGTTATCAGTTTGAAGCATGCCCAAGTATTTGTAGTGATCCTCATTCAAACTCCTGATGTTTTCCATTGGACTGTTTCCATGGTTGTTTCAGTTTTCACTATTTTTCTCTGTTGATGGTGAATATGGCATATTTATCCAGAACAAATCATCTGTAATATATAGGTTGTATTTTTGGACTGTGTTTAGCAGTGATTCCATTTCAGATGGTCTTTTTAAGATGGTTGCTTAGCCAACAGCCCTGATATTGTTTACAAACTTCCCTTCTTTCAAATGACAGAAAGTGGATAAATTTTTAAGAGCTTTAAAATGTAACTATATCTCATGTTGTTACAAACTCAATAGAAGGTAAAACAAGTCACTGCTCTTGTAACAATCACTATTATAGTGAATCTCAACATCATATGAAATATAAATCAGAATGTAATGCCCAAAGGGATAGCATTAGGCCGCAGTTCTTTAGTTGGAACAAATTTAGATGAAACAGTTGCCTGTTGGCAACATTTGTGTTACTCTACACCTTATGCCACCCCTAGCCAATAGACTACAGGCCTGAAGATTGATTATGGTAACTGTACTTGAGCACATGGAGGACATTAGATCAGAGAAGGCTTATACAGATAAAAAAATTACTGATGATAATAATTTAAGATATTACAAGCTATTAAAATTAAGCAGTACACACAACTTTTATGAACAGAAGTATTTAAACCCATTTCCGTTCTTGATAAAATAGAAAATAAGTTAGTCAGAGACATAGCATATTTACATTCTGAATCAAATTTAATCTGAATCAAAACTTCATGTAATGGAACATAATTTATTCTTCATGTATGTTTTAAAGGAGTTTTGTTTTGCCACCAGCCAAATCTAATGAATGGAAGCACAAACAATATGGACTTCCAGATATGAATATTAAGCAATACTCTTTCTCAAATTGCGTTGACAGCTTTCCAAAGCCCAAGACAGTTTCTGTATGCTTAAAAATTATAGAATTAAAGAAAATTTCCCTAAACGAATTTGTCCCAACTCTAGGATATAGGGAAAAATTGTACCTATTAAAATTCTGTTCACCATGCATTACCTTAAATTAGAATATCCAGACATGTTTAATCTGTTTTTAAACTGGGGACAGTGCTAACATTACTTATTTACAAGCAGCTCTCTGAGTTTTAGCTTTTTAGAAGACTTTGCTATGTAGTTTTCAAAACTGCTTTTAATGCTGTTTACCTTAAAGCATTTAGCTTTCAATCTAAGAAGATAATCTGCTGCATAAGAGCAAGAAAAACACATGATTTTGCCAATCCCATAACAGCATTGCTAATATCTAGCTTAAAAAAAAATCTGAAAGATCCCTTTGACATTTTCCTTTCATTAAAGGGGGATAAAACCTCATCACTGACTCTAATCTACAAATAATTCATATAAATGTTTCTAAGACTGTCTTTAAGTCTAGGGATGTTTAACAGGGAAGTTATCCAGGTTTGGCAACAGATATCTTGCAAGCAAATAGAGAACACCTAACTATTGTCCAGTGCAACAAGCAATACAGTTGGATTTGATTCTTGAATCAAACGTTGTGACAAAGCCAGCAGATGTTTTGAATTCATTAAATGCCTTGCATAACAGTGTATCCATAAAGTAAGAAAGTTCAATGGATTTGAAAAGTTCATGCCTTAGATTTTGCAGGTTTTATTCCTACAAACTTCCTTACTATTAAGTTATTAAAATTGTTTTCTAAAAAAAAAATATTATTATATGAAAATGAAAAAGGAGCAGGCCATAATCCTCTATATTGGCCATGCTTCCCATAACAATGCCAAAACCATGGATTCTTCATGTTCTTCATGCTTTAACATGTTTTAAAACATGTTACTTTAAAATGTGCATTTCTTTAAAAAAGTGAGTAAGATTTCAGGAATATCAGGGGAGAAAGAGGAAAAGGAGGAAGTGGCTCTATCATTGATAACTGATAATCAAGTATAAAAACTGAAATGATAATTTTGCATGCATAGCAAATACAGCTTATGGAATCCAAATTTAAATGAAAATGTATTGTCCACATTACTAAAGTAATATTCTAGCTGCCAGAATTTTTTCTATTTATTTATTGCAACTACAATATAATCTACATGCTTTATACATAATTGTTCCTAACAAGCTGATAATTAGGATAGCTATACAACTAAAGTCCAACTATGAATGTGCATTTTCCTAACATACACTTATGATTAAAATACATATACACTAAAATATCCTTTTAAAATTCACTGGGTGAAATATAAATACATGTTTTCATTTCCTTATTTTTGTCTTAAAAGAAAATGCACATTATCTCCCTTTGCTGTATTAGAATACATAGTACATTCATTTTCATATGTTTGTCCCTTTAAAAAAAACACAATTTTAATAGAACAACACTAACATTTTCTAATAATCCAATGGATTTTTATGTATGTATGTATGTATATATATATGTATGTATGCATGTACTGCATGTACAGTATAGCAATAGCAATAGCACTTAGACTTCTATACCATTTCACTGGGGTTTACAGCCTCTCTAAATGGTTTACAAAATCAGTATATTGCCCCCAACACTTTGGGTCCTCATTTTACTGACTTTGGAAGGGTGGAAGGCTGAGTCAACCTTGAGCCTCTCAGAATCAAACTCCTGGAGTGAGCAGTGAGTTAGCCTGCCGTACTGCATTTTAACTACTGTACACCACAGCTCTCTTATATACAGATTCTGTTTTTTCCAGTTATCACTTCATTTAATCAAGATTGCTAATCAATATCTACTTGTTGAGTAATTCTATGTTTATGTTATCAGTGATAGTATCTAGCCAAGCTTTATTCTTTTGCCTTCCTATTGATTGCCTTTACCTTTCCAAGAATCAGGGTCTCCTCCAAAAACTCTTGTCTTCTCATTGTTACATCCATCTTTAATCTTAACCATCAAAGTAGTATCTGAGATTGTTCAATTTTTCTTCTAACAATTGTTAAAGTAAGAGAATAAATCCTCGGCACATTTATTTTGAACCCTTTAATTATTCAATTTTCCAATCTTATTACTTTCTGGTTATTGTGCAAATTCTTCAAAAGGCAGATGGTCTAATATACCTATGTTTTTAAAGATATATTTTATAACTCCCCTAACTTTTTCAATATCCATTGGATGTTTACTATGAAACCTTAGGTACCTCTGTGTTTGCTGAATAGAGCATGTAAAGTTGAAGTCTGGATTTCAAAATCTTCCAGATTATTTTATTGTCCTGCAAGATAAGCATTGAAACTTGGATAATTATTGCAAGGCATGACATACTCCTATTCTTCCTTTTTTTGTTTTATTTTGTGACAATTTTGCTAAAGTTCTAAAGTTGACTGTATATGGTAGTAGCGTTGTTGTTTGCAGGACTGAGCAGAAAAGTAGAAAACAATTCAGTCAGAAACACAGTTACTCACCTTCAAAGAAGATGTATAAGTACTGAATCCTGCTTTAAACCTTCTAGTTCCAAAATGTGGGAAACCATTAATAATTGCTGCTTGTTTTTTTATATCATTGTCATATTCTTTGGACAGCAAGCTATCAAACATTAAGTGGAACACTTCTTTTCTCCCGCTTCCCAGTCTCATCCTCAACCAGCAGAGCTCATTTGTGAAACTTGTGTGCTTTGGATTGATTGATTGATCTAATGTGTAGGCTGCCTGACTCCATTAAGACTCTGGATTGTGTGATTATATATATTACACACACACACACACACACACACACACACACACACACACACATATATATATATAT
>JANHFL010006486.1:33872-46890 GCA_032468155.1 Oxyrhabdium leporinum | reverse complement strand
GAGAGAGAGAGAGAGAGAGAGAGAGAGAGAGATCAGATTCAATTAACTGAGCTAAGAAAGTTCTTGCTTGAGTAAGAACAGATTCTTACTTTTCTCCATAGACCAGGAGTGGGGAACTAGGGCCTCTTTATGACTTGTGGACTTCAACTCCCAGAATTCCTGAGCCAGCATATAGCCCTGCCATAGACAATAATGGGGCAGAAGAAACAATAGCCTTTCCCAGTAAGGCAAATTTATGTATGGATGTAACCCAAGGGACAGCCAAAAGAAACTTTTGACATCATAAAAAGTAACACATTAATTTTTAGATAAATGTATGTGGACAGAATAACAAAATCTGGTTTAATAAATTAGTCTTTAAAGGGTGAAATACTTTTTTTCCCTGGTCCCTCTGTAAATGTAAGGAATAGTTTTATCAACAAATCAAACTTTTATTTTGGGCATATGTCATGTGTTTGTGTGGAGAGAGAGAGAGAGAGAGAGAGATTACTGTATAAAAATCTGGGGATGAAAAGCACAGCAAGTGAGAAAGTAGATAACTGTTTCCCAGTTTTAAAAACCATCATTTTAGCTTTATATCAAAGATGCCGGTCATAATATAGCCTGGTACCTTGACAACATAACAAACTGTTACCTACAAATAAACACAGCTGGAGAATTTGCATGCAGTCAGACTGCACATATAAGATACATAGTTTGTTGCTATAAAGTCTGACAAGGAACTGTCTAGTTAAAATGAAAATACCAGGCATTTCCATAGTGTCCATCACTGACGAAACATGAATTTTTTGAAATGCCGTATTTAAAATGTGACATAGGAAAAATGAAATAGTAGAAGCTTGAGGTTTAAATAGGGAAAATAAATCACTTGCAATAGGCAAACCAATTTTCATCCATTGAAAGTAAATGCGGAGAGATTTGGAACTGAAACACAGGAAGTACACTGAACAAAGTTAAAATAGGTAAATATATATCATCAGGATTAGCAAAGGATAGAATTTAGATGATATTAAAAGAAACTGACTAGATTAAAGGCTAGCTGCCCATTATGTAGAGAAAATATGCTGGAATTGGTAGATCTCTTAATGGATGTTAAGGATGTTACTGCAAAACTGAATAGTATTTAAATACAACTTAATTTATATCATCGTTTAAAGTATAATGATGGTCTGGATCAAAAGGGCTATGCAAAAATTTCCATGAGAATAGGAGACTGAGGATCACATTCTATTTTATATCCAGGCATCTTACTTTAGATATGAAGTAATGTTTAGATTCTTTCCTTTATAATTTGGTACAAAGAAATAATCCTTTGAAGTATTTCAGAACACAACTGACCATATAGTTTATGGCTCTGAAATCTGACATTCCCCCCCTCCCAAAAAAAAAGTCAGAAATTTCAGTACTTTTCCTTGGGATGTATTATAGCAAAAATGATTAATTTTGGTATCCACAAGACAGGATAACCGTTCTTATTTCTTTCCATTCCTTAAGTTAAACATAACAAAAGTGACAATTGTACAAAGTGAAAAAGGTTGAATACATCTATTTTTATGTGATGAGCTCATTCATCATTTATAGAAAGCATAAATATATTCCCTTTCAATTCAGTTCCCTAATCTATATGCCACTAAAATTCTCATTCCTGTAACCTTTACCTAGGCAAAACTATTTTTGAACCAAGGTACCTCAAATGGACTAATTTACAGAATGCAACCAACATCCAGGGTATGAAATTTGGGAAAGTTGTGACTGCTTCAGTGCTGCTGGACTGCTGCTGCTTCAGTTTTGCTGAAACTGGACTAGATGAACTAATTCTACTTTATTATAAGGCTATGTCAGCAGAATTGTGCAAACCTGAAGGCACAAACTTTCCACCACCAATCTTAACTACTTGTGGGACCTTTTATCTTTCTGTAATTGTTAAGCCACTGGGGGGATCCTTCCTTTCTTATTGGATTCTTTCTTAGGCAGAATTTCTTTCTCCAAGGTTATTCACAAATTTCATTACACTCTCTGGCCCAACAGCAGCCCTTTATGTACTTGTTGAGAAAGAAAGGTTAGATAATGGAGGGAGGGAGGGAAAGGAAAGAAGAAACCCTCACATAACCTTCTCTGCCTACTCCACTCCTCTGTGGGCTTTCCTGACCCATACCCTGTCCTCCCATTCATTTTCTTTGAGTGATTTAGCACCTTTTGCACCCCCCACAAACCCCACTCGTGCTCTACTGTGCACTCCACAACATGTGCTGTTCTCATAAACTGCTATGACCTCCCCCCCACACTCACCTTGATCTGCACCACCTCCCTATGCACCCTACTCAATCGGCAAAGCACCTTTTGTGCAACCCATGCACCCTTCCCTGCACAAGGGATCCATCTGCATACCTTTGTTGATTCATGAGGCATCTCTTGTGCATCCCTGCACCCCCTTCCTGACCCACATGACACCTCTTATGCACTCCCACATACCATTCCCAACAGGGACTTCCAAGGTTCCCTTCACTCGTTCCCTTCCTATAGGAGCCACTTACCTCCCAGTTAACTCCCCACTGGCTTTCTCCTTGCAAGTTTCTTACAAGCAAAGTGAATTGAGAAGCCAGAAAGGGAGGAAGGAAGGAAGGAAGGAAGGAAGGAAGGAAGGAAGGAAGGACGGAAGGAAGGAAGGAAGGAAGGAAGGAAGGAAGGAAGGAAGGAAGGAAGGAAGGAAGGAAGGAAGGAAGATTGATTCTCCCTGCACTTCCTATAAGGAGACTTAATGGGGTAGTAGGTAGGATGTTGAAAGTTGTTCTCTCTGTGACTGCTTTTTTGCCTACTCATGATCATTCTGCTTCTCTTTTTAGGTAAGGAAATTTTTCTGATAGCATCACTAAGTGTGGCATGGGTTACCTAATAATCATTAAAAGTGTTATATGCCAAACCATGAAATAAATGCCTGCTACTACTGACATTTTTTTTTGCATCTGTGAATATAGTAATACTTGTATTGTGTCACTACTAAGGAGAAAATGATAATATTGAGGAAAAACATACTATACATACTTTAAAGATGCAAATGGCTTAAGTATGTAATGACTTAAAAGCAACTTTAATTATTCTACTTGTCTCTTCAGATGCGTAAGAAAGACCAATCAGACTCTTCTGCCATCAAAGCAAAAGTGATAGGAATACCAAGGGTCATGTGTGTTTCATCTTTCACTTTTCCCTAGAGCAAATGAACAAAATGAACTTTTGCACTATTTTTTCCCTTAGTTTAGCATGAAAGCCTTTATGCTGAAATTGAGTCTAAAGGAACCAACAGTTTTTAATGTAAGGTTCTCCCCTTGAGGAGCAGTCTCTAATTTTTCATTTTTCTGAAGATAAAAATATTATTCTCTTAACATGAAACTTCTATCTTTTTCTGTTGCTCAGGGGTAAAAAAAAAGAAAAGTGAAACCTCTTTAATATAGCCCAATTCATCAAAATGATTTTTTCTAGCTCTAGGTTATTTCGCATTGAAATTCCCATTGGTTCAGCTGAGTTTTTAAATTAGGGTTTCATACATCTATGGAGCACAAATTATTTAGCTAACTATTATCTTTCATTTATATTCATTATGTGTAATATGACTTTATCATTGCTCAGCATTATTGTCTCATAAAGATATTGCTAGAGATGCTGCAATAAAAGTCTTTCATTTTGAAAGGCACAACTTTTCTTTTCCTAATCAGATAAAGAGGCAAAGCATCAGGGTAAATAAATTGTATATATTTATCTAAGCATTGTAGCAGTATGAACCATTATTCCACTGTTTTAACAAACCTATTTTTCCCTTTTAATCTGGATGGTGCACTTATAACAAAGCTTATAGCTATCTGATGCATTTGACAGCAGAAAAATATTAGGACAAAATAGAGTGGCCCAGTAGCATGCAACATAAATCTATTTCTAGTTCAATTTCGAACATAAATTGAAGCACTTGTATAATTGTTTGATTTTACCATTTTTAAACCACCCTAATCTGGCTGACTTGCTAACTGTGTCCAGTGACCCCATACATAAGTATAAAATGGAACCATCTTATCTCCACAACCCTGAGAGGGAATTCTGGAGCAGGAAAGCAAAGGAAATTTCCCTTTTCCTGAAAAGATATATTATTTCACGATAGGAACCTGTACATGCAGGGCTTTGGATTCAAAGGCAAATTTCAAATTGTATTACTATCATTTCATGCTTTGAGAGTTTGATTGGCATTTCTTACACATCTGAAAGGACAAATAGAATAATTATAAGTATTGCTTGTCTTTACCTATATCAGCCACTTGTATTCTTACAATGTCTGTAATAAATTATTGATTTTTACTTATTTATTAAAGTTGTAAAAGTTACATTGTATATCGTATTTATTTTGATGCTCTGATATTTGTACAAAGCTGATAAACATTATTGATGCTCTATTGTTTAGCTAGTTGAACTCAGTGAATATTCAATAAAAGAAAGAAATATCATCAATCTTAATTATGGTTTAAAATATCAGTGTTAATAAACATAATAGTATTTCGTTTCTTTATTCCAAATTGAGCATACCCATTAGAAAACCACTGCAGGCTGTATCATGTATTAATAAATCTTTAAGCTTAGATCAATTACTATTATTAATATCACTAGTCTATAGTTACTTAATGTTTACACATATTGAAAAAGGAAAGAGAAGATAAGCAAAGCAAGTTTGACAACAGTTTTTATTTTATTGAATTTATTTATTTATTTATTTATTACATTTATATGCTACCCATTTTTACTGATCCATGACTCTGGCAGCTTACAATAATTAGAGCACAATATAATCCTTATGAAATTGTGAATTTGTATACATTGGCATGTCCTGCAATTATTAACATTGCAAGGATAGAACTATGGTTAGGTGTTTAAAAGAAAGGCAAGTCCAATCACTGATTACAATTATGTCTGATTGGTCTTGAATTTAAACCCTCATGTATGTCAAAGTTGCCTGAACCTTCTAAAAATTATCTGAGCCCAAAAAGAATTATAAATCATTTCTGGACTTGCTATATGTTATTGGCGACAAGACCTCCTGCTCTAAATTGTATGTTCATGCATTCTGGATAACATAACTGCAGATTGATGAGAATGTTATATAAGTATCTGCCAGCATTGGTGCATGACAACACTCCATTCTTTCCCCAGGCAACCCTAAATCTAAGGAAAGGTCACGAATCATTGTTCAATACTATATAAAATAGTTTTCATTACAGATCTGTAACATTTTATGGATTACTGAAATATTTTTCCCTATGAGCAATTCATACTTAAACTCCCATTCTTAGAAGTTTAAATTTCTAAAACAGCATATCCACATAAATGTGTTGTAAAGTCTTTTTTCCCCATGTGTGAACATATCTGCATAATGTAGCTATTAAACATAAATGTGTTTTTAAAAGCCTCAAGCATCAAATTGCCATTATAATTTGCACAAAACTGAAGCAATGGAAAGTCAAGCCCCAGACAATGATCCTTTTTTTTTTTCCAGGAGAGTGAACTGCTACTTAATACCAGCAGCTATCAAAGAGAAAAGACATTTTGAACTAGAATAAATGGAATAAAATGAATTTGTTTGCATAACCCTTTGGAGATAGAGTCCCATGCAGAAAAACAGCTGAATCAGTTAAATTTTCCTGGGACCATGTACTGCACAAATAAGCATAATGCTAGGCAAAAGCTGAAAAGTAAAGTGGGTTATTAACTATGGGGGGGGGGAGAGCCCATAAAATCTGAAGCTAGTGTTCCTTTCGTATTAATATTTGCTATATGTTCTCCAGATCTCAATATAGCGAAGCTATTGATGTAATCTACTTTTAGTGAGAGAACTTTGGGATTTCATATTAGCTTGTAACATATCATCTATTGACATGATACAGAGATTTAGAGGAAGCAGTGGAAACATTTCTCGAAAATTTGGGAAATTTCTTTAACTTCAACTGGAAATTTATTATGTACTTATTTGTTAAATTTATTTGCTGCCTATCTCACTGTACTCTAGACAGCTTACAACAATAAAAAAGAAATGAAAGAAGTGTGGACAGAACAGAAGTAAGATAATTGAACAATACAATAAACAATGAAAAAAAACCACAATGAGCAATACAACTATAGGATTATCAAAAAAGAAAGACGATAGATAGAGGTGGGGGAGTGGAATCTGCCATAAATCCAGCACCACCTTCAGCATGGAATGCCCACATTTGGACCCCAGGCCAAATAAAGCTCTTGCAGAAATATAGGAGGCTGGTAGCATATCTTATCTTAGAGGGTAAAATGTTCCAAAGGGCAGGCGCTGCAGCAGAGAAGACTCTTTTTCTGGATCTCACCAGATTGAGTTCATTGACTGACAGGATCTGAGGTAGGCCCTTCCTTGTGGCATGATTAGAATGGACTTGTCCTACAGGGACTAGGCAGTCCATCAGGTAGAAAATGTTACTATTAGAAAAAGGCTTTAGTCTTGATAGGTAGTTCACATGTCCTCAATGTATGAGCTGCTCCACTATTATACTACAGTGACAATAGGCACTTATTTAGAGGAAAAGGAACCAAAATAATACTTTAGCTGGTTTGAAAATGTCTTTATAGGGAAATGAAAATAGCATAGATTTTAAACAAGTGCCAAGGTAAGGAAAACATAAGGGAACACTTTTGCTTTAGAAAAATGTTGGATGTTTATTGGTTGGGTGGGGGGAAGAGGAACCTACATAATAAAACTTTATACAATAAAGCAAAGTAATGACCGCATACTGGGAGATTTTATTACATTCTCCATACGTACTCACAAACCCATTTTTCATAATTTAGGTTCATCTACTGAAGTTAATTTACAATCGATTTAGAAGAGACAAAAGAAAAAATACTCTTGCATAATTCATAGTTAACATATAGAATTCAGAGAAAAAAAGTTTGCTTTTTTAAAAAAATATTGTTTCCAACTAAATAGAGATGAAGAGACACAGGAAAAATCCAGTAGAACTAAATTTGGCCACTCATACAAAATAATCAGGTCTTCGGTTGTGCTATCTTCATCTTCATCAAAGTTGTATTATCTATGAAGCATCTGCAACAAGGAAACTATCAGAAGGCTTTCTCATATTAAAATCAATCTGTATACCCTCAGAGTCAGACTGAGTCACATGCACCTACAGACAGCACAACCATTGTTTTTCTTTTGTGTCCCCATAATGTTGTCTTCATCTCATCCCTAGACCATGAATAAGGTAGGCTGAAGCTGCCCCTCAGCAATAATGTGATTTTCACCTTCATCACATCATGTACAAATTTTTTTAGTAACTTGTCATCTTCTTTTAAAATGCATCAATGTCTCTTCTTCCTATATTACATATCATATCTAAATAAATTCATAAAAACTCATTATTTCAGTCCTGGAGTCAGCCAAAGTCCATTAAGGGTTGCTACAAATAAATGTATCTATTTTGACTTTGATTAAATAAACAACTTTATATTCCTTTCTTGTCCTAGAACTTCATTTCTTTTTATTTTTTTTCTTTGCCCCTTCTCACAAGACTCTTAAAAGATTTAACAAGTCTGTTGTATAAATCCAATATAAGAAAATTGTCCAGGTCATTGTCTTGTTTTGTTACTTGTATATTGTTTTTAATCATTAAGACATCAAGCAGTTTGTTTTGCATATGCAGTGTAACATCTTTTGCATGTCATTCTTAACACCTGTTATTTTTAAACCCATATTAAAATCAATCAGTATACCCTTTGAGTCAGACTTAGTTGCAATGCAGGCTGCTTCAGGGTTTAACTTTCCCTCCAACCACCCAGTGGTGGGATTTAGTCAGTTCGCACCTATTCCTTAGTTAACTTTCTGAGCAGTTCAGAGAACCGGTTGTTGGAAGAAATCTCCTTTTGTTTTTTTCTCCACTTTACAGGGCTAATCCTGTAAGGGAGGCAAGAAGGAAACACTCTGGTGTTGTTTCTAGCCTAATCTTTATTTCCCTACTTATAGAAACTGTCTCTCAGTTAATTTTTATTATTGTAGCAACTAAATGTTCTTGGCAACTAAATGTTCTTGGCAATATGTCCAGACTTACAGTCGTCTAAACTTCTCCGGATTTTTTTTTCCTTTGCTGGTACTTTGCTTTGCTTTATTAGGGGCTTGGCTTTCTTACGGGGAAGGGTTGTTTTAAGCTTTTTATACTGCTGTTGGGAAGAAATACTCCCTCTTGGAGTTCTTCCAGGTGGGATGCAACGATCAGTGCTTTGAAGAAATAATTGAATAACGAAGCATAGCTGCCAGAAAGAAGCTTTTAATGACAAGGAACCAAGATGAGTGACACTGAGCAAGCATTCTTGGCTAGCTAGAAAGAGTGACATTCAAATGTGAGTTTATATACCCTTTCTCAGTTTTGGTCTAAAACTGGTTTTTGGTGAAGTTTAATTCTGTGCTTGGTGATGTTTAATCCTGTGTTTATTGTTGGGATAATTTTTCCCTATTTAGCTTTGTTTAGAAGGGAAAAGGTTAATCTCTGTTCCTAAAAAGAAGCAAAGTTGAGAAATCTGGCTAGCTCCTGTGTCTATTTCTTCTGGTAATTGGTTTAACAAGCAACAGCTACTATGTTTGCTCTTTTGCTACATTCTAGCGCTAATTGCATTCTTTGTAGTTAGGCTTATCTCAATTGTTTACACTTGAGCTTGCCTGGGGTGTGAACTCTGACAATGAGCCAGACAAAGCTTGTGTGTTAGTTTTAAAAAGATTTAAACTGTTGTAATTTAATTATTTGTATTGCATTTGATTTTTTTCCTGCCTCATGGTTTCTTTTTCTATATTCCTTCACTGTTTTAGTGGTTCCTGGCACTGTCCTTTTATGGTATACTTCCAAGAGGCAGGATGAAAGCTTGGCACTGTTTTTTTACTGCCTTTCTGGGGGCATGTGATCTTTCCTTAAATCTGGATGGTTTCCTTAGGATATCTTGTGAGGTGAGTGAGATCAGCTGGTATCTTTAAGTGGTGCAAATGGATCTAAGGGTTGTTTGCTGGGTGGAAAAGGGTGCTTTGTCAGTTCACTGAGCACAGGAGTCTGTTGTCTATGTGGATTCTTCAGTCATCCAGGTCATGGCTGCCCCAAAGTTGCTATTTTTCAAGAGACAACTGGACTTTCTTGGTTTCCAGAAAGTCCAGTTTCCTCTTGAAAAAGCGTCTTTGGTGCTTTTATGTTGCTTTGGACTAATTATAAATATATATAGGAGGTAGGGGTGTGGATCCTCCAATTCATTTTAGTTTTCTCTCATGATAATGAGGCTTAGTAACATGGCACTAGGATTGAAGTTTATTTAGATATCTGTGGCATGTACTAATTTTATTGTGACTTGAGAAGCTTGGGAGACTTGAACCAGGGTCTCCCATATAATTTGTTAATTTGTCTCTTTAGCTTGGCATTTTGTAGCCCAAATATGCCCACCCACTTTCTGGAGAGCTTAAATGACCTCTCTGCTAAAGGATTTCACATTATGAGCAAGAGTTGACTATTGATAATTATTGTTGCATTTTAACTATTTTAATTCCTCAAAATGCTCTGGCACCCTGCCTGATTTGTAACTCTGGGTTGAGGTATTGCTGATGAAAAGGAAGGTATTCAGACAGATAGGTTTCCATGATGACTGTGGCTATCATTGATCTTCAGTGTGCATTCCCCCATTTCTAATCTAATGACTGGTATTTAGGACAGCTTTTTGCAAGCAAATAAGCTTTTTGTATATTTGTACAGGTAATCCTTGACTTACAACAGTTCATTTAGTGACCATTCAAAGATACAACGGCACTGAAAAAAGTGGCTTATGACCATTTTTCACACTTATGACCGTTGCAGCATTCCCATGGTCACGAGAGGCCAGGCAAGGCAAAGCAACCCTTGATGTGACTGATGTTAAAGTTGGCCACACCCACACAGTCACATGACCACCCAGCCACACCTACCCAGCTGGTCATTAGAACAGAGAAACCTTGTTAAATTATTTGAATCCCACCACTGGTTCTGACCCAGCCTTCGCAAGTAGTGAGAAGAAGTTTACTCATGAGTAAAACAACCCCTTTTTATAACAGGTCAGTAACAGTCTTTTATTCACAGGGATAAACAAAAAAATCAAACATAATTAGTTCCAACAAACCTGGGTTTAGCCAAGAAATCCAAATTGCTTGCTTTATACTAGAAATCAGCAGTTATCTGCGACAACTGGCCACTCCCAAACCTCTCCTGTTTATTTCCCAACCAGGGAGGGGTTGGCTAGCATCTGCGTCTGCCTTTCCATGAGAGATGACTTACTGCTTTCCTTTGCTCTCCTCTCTTTTCTTCTTTTGCATACGAGCATCTGGGATGGGCCCCATCTGTTCCTCCCCCTCACTCAGTTTAGGCCCTGAAGACAACTACCTGTCCACCTGGGGGGGTAAGGAAGGCCCAGGCTCTGCCTCTGCCTCTGATGCTGTTTCCTTATCAGAGCCTTCCAAAGGCTCCGAAGCTGGTCCAGGCTCCCCCTTCACCTCCTTCTCATCTGATTCTGCAGCTATCTCTGCTGGCAGCTGATCGGCCACACACCCACACTTGCATGCTGCTTGCATAGCCCAATGGCCAACAGGCCACAGACCAGTAGAGGTCCATGGACTAGAAGCTGGGGGTTGGGGACCCCTGCCCTAACTTATAGGAAGAGATACTAAGCTCAGATTTGACTAAAGATGTATGTCCCAGATCCATTACCTGAATCCATTTCTTGAATTTTCAAAGCATAGTGAGCAGAAATTCTCCATAGAAAAACCCAATCAATGATTTTGTCAATACCTTTCTTAAATCAAATTGATTTAAGGTAGTTCCTAAGGACTAAGAGAACCAGACTGATGAGGGGAAAAAAATAATTTTAAACAAAAGTTGATGAGTGAAAACTAAACTGTAGCCAGGGGTGGGCTGCTGGAGGTTTGCAGGGGTTCGGGTGGACCCTTAGTGAAGATTCTGTGGGGATTGCCGAACCCCCAAATCCCACTCCTGGCTGGTCCCATCCACCCCTCCCACCCCACCCCAACACTCCCAGGAGTCTCCACGCGGCCCATTGTGGATGCAGGTAACTGCAGGGCACGCACAGAGGCTTGGGGAGGCAGGAAAACGGGCCTCCTGGAAGTTTGGGCAGGCTGGAAACAGCCCATTTCCAGCCTCCCTAGAGCATCTAGAGCCCAGGGGGAGGCTGTTTTTGCCCTCCCAGAGGCTCCAGGAAAGCCTCTGGATCTCAGGGAAGGTGAAACCCCCCACCCACTATGGTGCAGGAGGCCGACTAGGCCATGCCCACCATGGCCACACCCACCCAGCAATTGGGCAGCGAACCCATTGCTGAGGTTTTTGAAGCCCACCCCTGGCTGTAGACCATCTCCTAATGTAAAATGTACTCTGAATACATTTTGGAAATGCAAGACTAGGTCTTAGTTTAAACAACTTCAAGAATATTGAGCTTAGCAGGAATGCAGTTTTGAATACCATAGAGAAATTTATGGTCAGACTATTCTCACTCTTTCTGCAAGATTCTTGAAAAAACAAATTATGTAGGGTTATTGTAATAAGCAGAGATGCAATACAATTTCCTGGAATCAAGAAATGTATACCGTGGGCACACACCAGTCTAGTATCTGATTTTTTTCCACATAAATGATGCTGTGCTTCAATGGTTTGATGGCCTAGACATTGATATTTGAATATAGATCTTTTAACATGTATATTTTATTGTGTTTTATTAATCCTGGTGAAATATTAATATATATTGCAAGTCCAGTATGATATGCCATATGCTAAATAAGTAATAATAACGTATATTGTGCCCTTTATCAGTAAATCTGTTAAGAAAGATACTTCCTGTTCCATTTAATCTTCCTTTTAATATAGTCTTATTTCAATAATTGCTTGTTTGAAATCACAGAAATATCCATCTGTTCTGCAGTGTTTTGAAACATCAAACTTTGTTCCCAAGATCAGAGAACCACATATAAACAGTGCTAAACATCTGAATTAATTATCCCACTTTGGTTTTCAAAAATAATTCCTTCACCAACATTCTGGTTTACCAGTCCTGCTATGCTATGAATTTTTTGATCATATTACTTTGAATAATCTACTATAACAAGAATCATAATACTTATAGTACAACCTATCCCCCCCAAATAAAAAAATAAAAAAAAAATTACACCATGGTTTATGTGTTCTGTGAACCTAGAAAAAGTTGCATCATTTAATGCTTAAATATTATTTTTTTTGCAAAATTAATTTGCTTAAATCCTTATGTCCTTGTTTCAATTGAATGCGATCAAGCCTTCACTTTCTCAAATGTATTGTGACAAAAATGCAATTGGGAAATACATTTCAAAATAAGCATTGTATCATGACTAAAATCTTGAAGTCTTATATTTTATATTTCACATGGGAAATTGGAACTTATTAGGATAAATTTATTCCATTATTCAATGTAATTTTATAAAATGTATTCCCATATATAGTAGTGGGATAAGCACAGTGAATTGGCAAAGTAATCTCAATAGGAAAAGCAAAAAAGCCAAATCTTATTGCTTAATATATTGAGAATATATTATACGACTTGCCTTTTCAATAAAAAACAAGTTTTAAGGCATAGCAAAAATTGCTTTAGATATAATCAAAATTTGTGGTTAAAAAAAAGGTCATGTTTCTCAAAAGAAGTTAATAGAGTTCAGTACTCAAATAACATCACGATTTGTGAAAATTATATGTTAAATTCCCTTTGGTTGCTATAAAATTCCCAGTTATAATTTATTTGATTGTTGGTAAATCCAGGCAATTTATTCTTCTGCACTCAGACCCTTCAGAAAGAGAAAGAGGCTACAGGTATTTTACCCATGTCCTGTAGGGTAAACATTTCAGAAATTTCCTTCCTTCCTTCCTTCCTTCTTTCCTTCCTTCCTTCCTTCCTTCCTTCCTTCCTTCCTTCCTTCCTTCCTTCC
>JANHFL010006486.1:17404-33772 GCA_032468155.1 Oxyrhabdium leporinum | reverse complement strand
CTATCTATCTATCTATCTATCTATCTATCTATCTATCTATCTATCTATCTATCTATCTATCTATCTATCTATCATTAATCACATTTATTGACTGCCCATATTATCACAGGATAATTTTTCCAGCTTAGTAAAAAAAGAAAAATTTCCCTCAGTCTACTCAAGATCCCCCACAAATGGTGGTCATGTTGAGATTTGTTGTCAGAGTAGATTAGAATGAAAACACCACAAACTTGTCAATCACTTGTCAATCTGGTTCATAAATAATGAAAACACTTTTCCATAGTTAAGGAGCCAGAATGACATGGTAGTGTATTCAAACTTGCCATACCTGATTTCAAGTTAAAAATTCATACCCTCCTTGATTCTAATGAGTGTAACCATTGCAAAGGTCCAACTTATAAAAAGTTTACACTTTCCAATCTATCCAGCAAGTCTGATATTAGAGTTAGTGGATAATGATCCTTCACCATTACAGAATTAAGGGACCTGTAGTCATGGACAATGTGCAGAGGAACTTCATCACTTGGGTTTTTGGTGTTGGGCCTTGCTTCTCAGGATTAAATTCCAGATACTGTTTCAAAATTGACAATTCTTTAGTTGACATGTGATAGTGTCTTGTGGTTTGTGGCTAAGTAGGGATTCTAGACTGATCCCTGTTTTGTTCCCAGTTGTTATTTTTTCTTTTTACTTACTTACTTACTTCTTACTCCCCTTCTCCTTCTCCTTTTCTTCTGGGCCATATGGAAAAACACATGTACAAGTGTGTGAGGATTTTTTTTTTTTGTATTTCTGTGTGTATGCATGACATAGAAAGCGGAGGGGGAAGAATGTTTTGTATATACACACAGGGAATCAATTGTATAAAAAGTAGTTTATTTTATAGACAATAATTAATAATTAATTCAATATATTCATTTGTTTTTTTGCCGCCCCTACTTTGGGGGGTGGGGGTGGAATATAGCTTTTTCAAGACAAATGATGGATAAATATGTAAAGAAACACAAACATATGAGTATGTTATAGGCACATATTTATGCAGGGAGTAGAAACTCCAGGTATGTTCAGCTAACTGGTTTCTGTATGTTTTATGGTTTCTGCATCTTACTTTTTACATAGCCAGAAATTTGTGTTGGTCCACACTGCTACACAAGAACCAATTTTCAGATTTTATCATTTCAGTGTTCCCAAGACTTTTTTAAACATTAGAATTTTTACACTGAAAACTATATGATGCATCTGAGGAGAAACATAAATATTATTTGTACAATTATTTAAAAAGACAAAGATAGGAAACAAATGGATGCACTACTTTCATTAGTAATTTTGATTGAAATGAACACATTAGTGGAGACAATGCATAAAATCATTCTTATGTAAAGCTAATGTTGACCAGGAGAGACATGGATGAATTACATGGACAATGAAGGAATTAATTTGTCTGGATTTGGCATTACCTCTATATAGGCTGCATAGATATTTTATTATATAAATTACCTTTAATATTTGAATTGATTGCCATTCCCTTTTTCCTCATTTGAGGCATGAATTTTCAATATTCCTAAATAAGTTAATATTTATCCTGAAAACAAAATGAATTACAGTATAAGATGCACCCCCCCCCCCAAAAAAAAAGGTAGGTGGAAATGTCTGTGTGTCTTATAAATGAAATATTGCAGGGGAGGGGGGTTGGTGCGGCGCCAATCAGCTACTCTAGAATGGGCCACAGAGTTTGCGGCAAATGGGCAGATGCAAATGGGCAGCGGCAAATGGATGGCGGAGAACAAGGGGTGGCAAACAGGCCGCAATGAACAGGCAGTGGCAAATGGGCCACAGCGAATGGGCCAGATGAATACCAGATAAATGCTGGGAGGCAGAGTCATTTTTTTCTTTTTTTCCTCCTTAAAAGCTAGGTGCATCTTACACACGCTTATGACTGTTCAGGTGCATTCATTTATTCACGTTAATGAGTTTTCACTCAGTGTTTCATTCTACAGAAGAAGGTGTAGATATTTTTCACTTTTTTAAATAAATCAGGCAACAGACTCACAAAACCAAAGTAGAAATCAGTAAGTAACATCATGCAATTGCTAAACCAGATGTTTTTCAGAAAAGAATTATCTTTACTTGCTGCTAGACCATAAAGATGAAGGTGATTTAATCTCAATTATTTAAAAACATGTTGCTTTAGGTACTGTTGTTCTGAAAAGTACCTCAAGATACAGCAACAATGGTTTTTGTCAGAGGGGTAAATTTGTATAAGAGGAGAAAGTTCTTCAAACTCATAGGTTGAACCCATAAATGGAAGGTAAAAATGTAATAAACAATATCTTCATTTGCACTTGATTTGAACTAATGTCATAGATTGCACAGAGAATTAAAAAATATTTTTTGGGGGAGATGGAGGAGGCTTATTAATTATTTTTTGAGGGGGTGGGGGAGGCTGATTAATCTATTTGCACCAGTAAACATTCTGTAGCATTAATTAATACATGAGTATGATTAGCCCTGAGCCCAAGTCTAATCATACTAAGAACAATGCTGAATAAAATCTTTCCTGAACTTAGCTGAGACTTGACTGAACATCTCATAATAAGCTGTTCTCCTGGAGAATAATAAAATCTGATGATTTAAAGACCCCATACAGATAGATCTAGTGACATCCACCAGCTAATGCTAATACTATTTTTTGCTTCAATTCAATTTTATCTTTTACCTACGGATTCAAATTTAAATGGAGTTTAAATGTTAGATTTAGAGATGAGTAGTACCAACAAATAAATTAAAGCCAACTCCATGTTCCTTGAATATCTTTTCAGTCCTACTTACAGAAGGTACTTTTCATTTTTCAGATCTCCTGCAAAAAGCCTCCCTTCCCCAAGGCCATCCTGGCAAAAAGGTCCAGACAGATACCTGTATCAATTATGTTAAAAGTCAGCACAATAAAATAAATCTTTCCTCTTGTCTTTCCCCCATCTTCAAAATGAAAATAATAGACAAGGCTAAATCCATTACCATCTCGAAGCAAGGTGTCAAGTAGACGCTAAATCATTTAGATAATAATTCAGAGTTCACTCATCCCAAAATGGAAAGTTCTACATTGGTTAATACAAAATTGTCACTGAGTGTTTCCAGAAAAACATTAGATTTGTTCTTAAATGGCTTTGTAAAATAGACTTTTATGACAATGACAGGTCCTAAAAATGGTAAAAAAAATTACACTATTTACATCAAAAAATAACCCTTTAATTAATTAATCATTTCAGAAACTGATTTAGCTCTAGGAATGCTTAGTGATGACTGACAGATGAAAATGGCATTAATTAGTGATTTTGACATTAGACATACAGAAATTAAAACATGATAAACATTTAACAGAATAACAGAGTTGAAAGAGACATTAGAGGTCTTTTAGTCCAATGCCCTGTTCAAGAAGGATACCCTATACCATTTAAGGCAAATGGCTGTCCAATCTCTTCTTAAAAACCTCCAATGATGGAACACCCTCAACTGTAATTGCTCCTACTAAAACCCCATGCCCAATTTCTTTCTTTTACACCCAGCCTTAACCATTGCTTATGGTTTGCCACTAACATGACAACCTGTCTAGAATACAAAAACTACAAAGCAACCAAAGAAATATCAATGATAGAGGAAGAATCAGCAATATGGTATAGGGAAAATAGAGAACATTTTCCTTCCATATCACAGTAATTGCAAGATGTTAATAGCCCTAGGAGAAATTCTAGCTGTTCATATCTATGCATCCTCTAACACAGTAATGTGTCATAAAACATTGCTTAAATGGTTACAATTGTGGTTAGATATGCAGATTCCAAACACGATAGCACTCCAGCTATCTGAAGGAATTGTCACCTGTCATTTCAGTATGCAGGAAATGAAATAATGGATTCAAGTTGCAAAAGCAGAGATTGTTACTGAATGCTAAAAATATCGTAACAGTACAGTACAGTAGAAACAATTATCCAGAGAATGGTAGTTTTTCTCTGCTGTATGTGTTCAAATAAAGAGTATTCATTGTCAGCAATTATTTAAATATTAAAATTTTATAAATATTTAATATTTAAATATTATTTAAATATTAAAATTATTTAAAGTAGAGGATTGGACTTCATGGCCTAAATGATCCTTTCTAATTATGTTTTTTTCATGGTATTGCCAAACAAAATACAAAATAAACAATACCTTTTCCTTATGTTTTCATGTACTGGATACTCCCTGCCTTTGATCTCCACAGGAAAAATAATCACCATGACAAATAGGCTTTAATGGCTTAATCCATAAATTTTGGATCCATTTTTAAAATAATAAAACTACTACTAACCTGAGCAAAGCCTAGTGCCAGATATTTAGACTATGATAAATTACACATATTTCAGATTAGTTGCAAAGTTTTTAGATAGTAAGAAAAAAAGGACACAAAATGTCTGACCCCAAAGTGAAACCAGTGAATATGCTGGCATATTTAATGAAAGTAAGCAAGGGAGGTAAACGTTTAAATCTAAGAAGTCACAGAGAAGGTCACAGACCCACCAGGGCTGAAGCCTTTTCTCTCCTTTCTTTATGCCAGCTTTCTTTCGCTACCTAACACAGCTCTGATGTCAGATGCTTCTGGACTGAGTTGCAAAGGAAAAAAAAATATGGGGAAGGAAGTAATAGAGCTATCTATTCTCCAGCTCTGCAGTAAAAGTAGTTGAGAATGAACTTTTTTTTCACTGAGGTCTCTATCTTATTTCTATCTTTCCCTTTCAAAATCAGTTCTATGTTAAATAGAAGACTTTTGGGAACAAAATGTCCCTGCAGTGCTACTTTGAGTCTAAGTCAGAGAACAACACTGCTTAGTGACAGAACTGCATATTCTTAAAAACAAAAACAAACAAAGCTAAGATTAGTCTAAAGCGTTGCAAAAATGATTAGATAACATTCCTCTTTGAAATTATGAAATGGTCCTGCCAGGTTTTCCAGTCATGCTATGCCATGGTTTGTTCTAGTCATGATTTGTTGAATAAGACACCAAAATTAGATTCAAACTGAATACTAAGCTTTTATGTAACATGTTAGATTTTGACTGTTATATGAATCCAGCCACTATGCCTTTTTGCAATAGGCAAGCCCAGCCAGTAATGGTTTATTCAATAAATCATAGTTAAGTATTCTAAATATTGTTGGGTATAATGCATGGACAAGGCTAATTTAATTTGATTTGATTTGATTTGATTTATAGATTGTCTGATTTATAGATTGTTTAATTGTAAGCACCTTTGGGTGCTTACAATTTAAAAAAAAATCTCCAACATATAACAAATATAACTGGCTGGAAGAGCAAAACATCAAAACATATTAAAATAAAACCAAAACAAACAAAAACAAAAATCATTATGCACCATTGCATAATGTTCCCAAGCCCCAGAAAAATAAGTATTCAGTAAGTTACTGAACAACATAAAGGTTAGAGCCACCAGAATCTGGTGGGACATCATAACAGGATTCACATAAGAGGCATGATTCATATTAGTTAAAACTAGATAGGTCCCATTATGCCTTAGATCAATGTGTGAAATACAGTCATGGTAGCTAATATTGAGCTGGATGGATTGATTATAAGAGAGACGTTCACATATTGATCAATTTATTCTAAGTGAATGCTTCAGTGATTGCTTCCCAAGAAGGGGAGTGGGTATCTATTTACATAAAAATTTTTGTTGTGACACAGAAAATAAAGCACATTTTTCTTGATCTGATGTGAAAAAATAAAGACATCAGATATAAAAGATCTATTAATCTTAATGTTATAAAGACAGGAAAGCTGTGTCTCTTAGCAGTGTTCAAAATAATTTTCTGTACTTTGTTGTTTTATACTCCCACTGCCCTCTCTACAGAAGGAAACTTTTGTTGGTTTGACTGATTACAGAATGTCTCTCTTTTTTAATTTTTTTAAGAACCTGAAAGGAAGAAGTAAGTAGATATATAGCTCTTGACACACTTAGGTTTTTTCCACTTTGCAAGCTTTTTCCTCTGTGCTACCCTCTTTAATTTATTTCTTTCTTGGTTTCAATTTCTTTCCTAAATGAACTTGTTGTCCATGTACTCACAAGTCCTGAATCACAAAATAAGAGTTCTTCTTCTAATTGACATCTCGGGCATTAGCTTAATCCAACTGCAGATAGCTCTGCTGTTGTTATGGAAAAAAACTTGTTTCTGGCACCGTATTTTGGTCAAGATCAGAATACTACTAGGCTGTTTTCACTTATCATACTAAGCATGTTCTGGGAGCATCTGGTAAGAAAGGAAAGGAAATAGAAATTTGTATGGAAATAAAAGTTTGCTAGATTGCTGGTTTTCTTCTTCTCTTTTCCCACACCACTGATTTTTGATGTGTGTGTGTGTGTGTGTGTGCGCATATGTGTGTGTGGCTTGCACTATAGGAAAGACATAAGGTGTTGACAAATTTAATCTAATTTCATATTCTGGCTGTGGGATATCTATCACAACAATGTCTTCATAGGAAATAAGCCAAATCAAATAGCTATTTCTGTTGCAATAGAATCCTAAAATTAATGTAGTTCCCAAAGTTATTATGTATTATTGTTTGGTGATTTTGGATATCAAGCAACAATTATTCACAGTGCCTTTGTAAGAGCATTTTACATGCTAATGTTCTCCCAAAGGCAGCTTATTTTAATCATCCAACATAGCTTTCTGGGCTTCCAGTTGCAAATATGAAACGACTGCATAGAAACCATATTGAACATCACTAATCAGCCTCTTTTAGTAATTAGAGAAGCATCTAATCATATACCTATCTTGTTGCTCCTTCTTGCCGTTGGCTTGTCAGCTTGAGTGGAAGCTTGTTATATTTATTGAGCAGTAAATCAACAACAATGTACTTTAAGGCAAAACATGTTTTTCATTTCTCTATTACTATTTCAGTGCTAGTGCCTTCCCTGGTAATGTAATGTCTTGCTGTACCTTTGTAGTAATGGCCACACCTCACAAGCAGAATGTTAAAAAGAAATACTACCCAAATGGCAGATACTGTTGCATCTTATGTATAAAAGATCAATTAAATATATACAGTCAAGGAATTCCACTAATAGAGTAAAAGTCAGGCACCTTCAAGTAGATGAGAGACGTCATTTAAATAATGAGGAGACACAGTAAGGCTGATTATAAATAAATCTGGTGTAAATAGATGACATTGACAAATCAAGAAGAGCATTTTTTTCACTTTCTTGGTTTCTTTTCTTGTGAAATTGCTTTGTCTCATTTTACTAAGAGTTTACATTTTACTGATTTTGGCCATTTACCTCCTACTGAATTGTTGTGTCTTCATAATATTATGTAGCTATCATTGAAGTGATAAAAACCCTTTCTTTATTACTGGTATTTTGGAACAACAATAGTTGGTTGACTCTGGGAGACATATTGACTTGCACTTCCTGATTTTTCATCCATTAAGTAAAAAAATAGGCTATTTAATAGAGAAAGATGGAATAACAGTAGAATATTTTTAATTTATAATCCTTCACCTGGATGTGTTCCTTAGCCTTTGTTTAGTATCATATAAAATTTGTGCTACCAGGTCTTTGCCCAAGTTATCTTTATAGAAATAA
Source organism: Oxyrhabdium leporinum (assembly GCA_032468155.1). Classification (NCBI taxonomy): domain Eukaryota; kingdom Metazoa; phylum Chordata; class Lepidosauria; order Squamata; family Cyclocoridae; genus Oxyrhabdium; species Oxyrhabdium leporinum. The sequence goes on along the minus strand of JANHFL010006486.1, from coordinate 26,141 downwards.
TAGAACTGTGACCACCAGAATATTCTTCTCAAGCTAAGGTAATTTTTTACATTAAACACTGAACTTTCTTGGTGGCTTATTCATGGTTTTGCAAGGGCTGCTTTAGATCCAATGATGTCTCAATTTTTTCGCAAGCCTTCCATCCACAAGAAATTATAAGAATTTCAAGGGGAGCAATTGGAGATTTGCTTGCTTCAAGAACCATCCAGCTATTAGTTCTACCACAAAAACAAATTGGATCTATCACAATAATGTCGATTCATTGGTAAAGACTTTAACTAGCAATATATTGTACAGTGTACGTACATAACACATACTTTTGTTCTATTTGATAATTTTACAGTTTCTAATTCCAGGATCACGGTAGGGTTATTTGCTAATCATTACCTTGCTATAGTCCTCTGATGTGCACAAATTACTCTATAAGATTAAATTTACATTCACAAATATCCTTGACTTTAAGGATTAGAAGACAAATTTATTTTTGTTCAGAGGTTTACATATGAATTGGTACCAATGTTCAAGGAAAAGCATACAACATAAAAGAGCAAAGCTATCCACAATATGAAAACACCAAAACATAAAAGAGAATTAGATAAAGTGGCACTGCTGGAACTGAAAGAAAATAAAGTTTGTTTGATATTTGGAGCAATTCTAGATGATTCTGATGAAGATGTTAGAGAAAATGTTATTAAAGCTTTAGCACTTTTTCTTGATTGGGATTTGGTTGACACAGAGTCAACAATTGATAAAATATATTGAATAAATACAACATTTACAAGAATAATAAATGTTTCAAGGGATGTCTCGGTGAACTTTGTCAGGAACAAGATAAGCTTTGCCTCAGCATGTTAATACAAGGCTGAACGTTGATAGAGATACAATTTTATTAAAGGAATTCCTATTAGAAACTTGTGTAAGAGAAAAAAGTATTCTTTATAAAAGGAAATCCAGTTCTTTCAGATATATACACTAAATGAAATGTTGTTACAAAAGAAGCAATAGTGGAGGTTTGAAAAAATAAATAAATAACATAAACAAAGATATTGATTTAAGAATGGATTGTGATGCAAGTAAAGCCTTTATCAGATGTTAGTTTATACAATATAATGGAAGAGACAAGAGAATACAAGCTACTATTGATGAGCTAAAATGAAAAGAATTAAAGAAAGAAGCATTTCTCAACAACTGTTTTACTGTTTATAGTAATACGTTTTGGAAGATATGAATTTTGGGGTGAACTTTATAAAATGGGTAAGTTTGATTTTTTTTTACTCCACAGAAAGCACAAATAATTGTTAATGGAGATTTAATAAAGCCCAAAAGAAACAAGACAAGGTTGTCCACTATCTCCTCTGTTATCTATTTTGGGTCTTGAAATACTGAATAGAACTATAAGACAATGTGGGAGAACAGATTAAAAAAGAAACTAAGAATTAAGAGCTGCAGATGACTTGGTTTGTTTTTAGAAGAAATTTTAAAGGGAACTGAAACATTAATGGGAAAACTAAAACAATTTGGTCCATTAACAGGTCTTGAAATCAACAAATAAAATACGAAGATGTTAAAAAAACATGAAAATAGAAGATCACAGAATTGATGGATAAAATAGGTTTTCAGGTTGAGAAAAGTAAAATATCTGCGTATCACTATGACAAATATAAATTACACATTATTTCAAAACAATGTTTAATTTGTTTATATTAAGACATGTAATTAAGTAAAAAAAAAGATATGTTAAGATGGGAGAAACTACAACTGTCATTGTTGGAAAGACTTTCTGTGAGGAAAATGAATGTCTGCCTAATATGAAGTTTTTGCTTCAGACAATACGTCTTTTGACAACTGATGTACCATTTAACAGTGGCAGAAGAATATATCTAATTTGTGTGGCAAGGGGAAAAAAACCAAGTTAATATAAGGTGTTACAGGGTGCAATGGAAAGAAGAGTATTGGATTTATATGATTTGAAATTGTATTCTGTAGCTTGCTATTTGGTTTGAATGAAAGAGTCTGAAACTGAAGGTTTTTGGAATTAAAAAGAGATAACACAAGATTTGAGGGCACGGATATTTGTGGTACAAAAAACTTAAGGTTAATGTGGATTTAAAATATTTTTAAAAAATATTATGTTAGATGTACCACATTGAGAATACCAAATAAATATACTTCATGTTATAGTCCAAAACACATTTGTGGCTCTCAACACAAGAAGCATTTTATAGACAAAAAATAATAGGCAAATACAAATGACTAACTTATCATGATATACTAGAATTCTTTCAAAGGGAATAAAAAAAAAAAACCCAAGAGAAGAACTGATGGCAAAGGGGTATAGTTGCCAATGATCTACTTTATATATTTTAATATTATTTAATAATTGTAGACAAATGAGTTTATGGTTTTGAACATTGTAAGACTGATTATGAAATATAACATGTAACGTGGTTATATATAATATGTAAATGTTAAAATTTACAAATTTTGAAGAAGAAGAAAAACTAGGGAAAGAATATATGATAAAGTAGACTAAAATTCTGGTTACAATGTAAGAATGCAAAATATGTTGTTGAAAGGATATAATATGTTATAATTTTAAAGATAATTTTACTGTATAAAATGATGTTGGAGAAATTATCTAGAATGTATAAAGGCACTTCAAATACATGTTGGAAATGTGATCAACAAGAAGAGAAATTTTATAATGATTAGTGAATGTATAAAAAACTAGAAAACTTTGGATTTTGGAAACAAATATGTATACTGATTCAGAGGATTTTAAATATTAATTCACAATTTAGACCAAAGGTCTTTATTTTGTGACTGATGAAAACAAATAATGAAATATTATTTTGTACATGTTAGCAACACTGAGATATTGTACGCAAAAAGCTGAAAAGATTTGGCTATACCTGCAATGGAGAAATGGTTAGTGAAAACGATGGAATTTCCTGAAATGACTAAATCGACTTCTTTGATTAATAAAGAGACAATATCTGCATTTATTGCCACCTGGATTTTTTGCAGAGCAGGGAAATATTGTAACTTCAGAATAAGTGATAAATTTATCATTGTATTTATAACTTCTATAAAGATCAGAAGCCATATCTTTGTATCTTTTCTTTATTTCTTTTCTATTTTTTTTCTTGCACTTTTAGCTTTCTCTTTGATGTTTTTATATTGGTCTCACAGGGTAAGCAGATAGGAAACACAATCAGATATGCTAATCCTACTTTATTGTAATGCTACATTGACAGAAACTTGCAAGTCTGAATGTACAGTTTTCCTCCATCGCCCTATCTCCTTTACCGCCTAAAAAATAGGGAGAGTCTCATTTGAGCTTATTGTGGTTGCCACAACAAACTCAAATGAGTTGTGGCTGTCTGTTGTGGCTGTCCGAGTTCTCTTTAAATGATAGGCTGAAGGTTATTTTCCCATTCCCATTCCTTCCCTGCTTTCTCTTTCGGTTGGACATCTAACATTACACAACATTGATACAGCTTTTCTAAAGTATTTGGGATGCCTTGCCTTAACAATATGTTCTTAAGTTCCTGGCCAGCCCTTCTCTGAATTGGTTAATAAGGGTAAGTCATTTTACCCTACATCAGTAATTTAAAGTCCCAAATAGATCACCTTATTCTTCTCTGTCCCTGCTTGATCTTGATCTCTCAACTAGCAATGGTTTTCTGTATGAAGTTTATGCATGGAGTTCAGATAGTTGTCCAGCATCACATTGTTCTCTTCAATTAATGGTATTAATTGAATACCATTAAGCACTTAGCTGCTTCTTCCTCCAGCAAACTCAGCACAAAAATCACTTTAATGTGATCAGTGGAAAATTCCACCAGTCTCCATCTTTTAAAGATTTCACACTGAATAGTGAATGTTTTGAATTGATTGTGGCCCTGTCAGATCTTCTCTGGCAACATCCCATGGCAATGCAGGAGCATTGGCTGAGCTGCAAGTTGTTGTGCTGCCACAGGTTGAGATAAATTCTGCCCCAGCAGTTGCATTTGTTGTTTCATTATACTCTGCAAATTGTTCCTTTATGCATTCACCTGCTGCTGGCATTGCAACAATGCTGCTGCTAGAGGCTTGACAGATAGTGGAGTTTCTTGAGAATTGGATGGCTTTCCTGAAATTTGTCTCTTTGGAATGGATAAAAGACTAGCAAGAATGATGTTGGCCTCACAGATAGAAATCACAACCAGATGAGTAAATCCTACTTTATTGCTGTGCTATATTGATACAATTTTGCATAATTTGAAAGTACAATTTTCTTCTAGGAAGAGTCTCTTCTGAGCCTATATATGCAGCTATAATCTCTTTGCCTCTTACCTTATTATTCCTTTGCCAGTGTCTCTTTGCCCAGAAAGGTCTTTCCAACATTCCATTACACTTTCTTTTTCTTTTATGTTTGCACCTTTTTCTTATGAAAAGATATGTGTGTATGTGTGTTTGGATGTGTGTGCATGGTGTGTATGTGTGTGTATACATATACATACATACGTACGTACATACACACACACACACACACGTGTGTGTGTGTGTGTATGCATGTATATATCTCAAACAGAATTATTAAAATGTGTTGTGTTCATCTTTATTTTGGTTTTTAAAATCTGATTTTTCAGCTTGGTGTAGAAATGAAATACAACATTCTTTATGACAGATGTTATTTTATTTTATCCTCTATGATATTTTAATGAGGTTAAAGGTAGATTTTTTTTCCCCAGACAGATTCTGACATGTAAATCTACCTGATCTACTTAATTCTTTATAACTGCAATTACATTAATGTCAATAGTAATATATGCTTATATTCTGCACACAGAAATAACTAGATAATACAAAAGATTAAAAATTGTAATTTATTCCATTTATGGAAACCCTATTTCTGCTGTGGAAAGCTTTAGCATTCCAGATGAATCTAAATTTTTCTTCCTGACCAAGGGAAAGCCGCAATGGCAAATGTTTGTCCGTATTGTATGTAAAAGTCAAAAGGTTGAGCATTCAGTTAAATAATATTTAAGTAGCAACATTGATAATTAGACATTTGCTAACTCTTCTTCACTACATTTAAAGGCAGAACTACTGACCTGAGATGCACAATTCAAAGGGAACTACCGGTATTACAGTTTTTAAAAAGTCTGTTCATTCAAGATTACTTGTCTAAAAAAATTTCCCAATAAAAATTGGAATATCCACTAATATTGTTCATTAATATGCTGTGTTTCATCACTTCCACAGACTTTGCATTCTCTCTAGCTACCCTGGATAATAGCTGGTAACCATAGTATTATATAATTATCATTGTCTTGTTCAATATATTATTCAATGCCTAAAGTAGGATCTTTATTGTAAATTATATACAAACTACAGTTGAAACATGCCTTCCCATTAAATATTCAAGTATTATTGCTCCAAGGAGTTTCAGAAAACAATTTTGTTCCATTGTATCTTCTTTAAGATTTAAAAGATTTTTCACTAACATATTTCTTTTCTCCTAATATGATCTAAGTTGTCAGTGCTTTTTTTCTAATGTCACATGGCTTCTGAGAAATTGTGTAGGTTAAATCACTTTACCAAAGTTTGTGTGAATATAACCTAAATCCTGAAAAAGTTGTCTGCATAACGTACAAAGGCAGCAAGTATCTTTTGAAAAAAAAACCTCTATCCTTTAACAAAGCTGTCATTCCCAGTAACTTTTATTCAAAAGCAGCATCCAAGAGAAATGTATATATCTATATCAAGTGGTCACTTTTATATGCATGTATAAGCAATCTTTTATTTAGTTTTTAATGTTCATTTAAGACAAACACTATTAAAACAAAACTCAGTTTATTTTATTTCAGATGGAGGCTCTGTTGTTATGATCTAAGACATCTCTTATGTTATAGAGTTTGTGCCCTTAATGTGTTTAGTTGTGACAGATTTTAATTAATGTGTTTAGTTGTGGTAGATTTAATTCCATATCCCCATCGACTAGAAGAAACTACTCCGTTCTAGAGGTTCTGCTGAAACATTTGGTGACAACAATGAAACGTTTTGGCTATTAAGGGTTTCGATTGAAATAATTTTAAGATGTAGGACTAACTTGTGCTTGTTCCTTTTTCAAGTGCAACATATCCCATCAGCAAACATGATCTTCTCAGTATCTTCCTTTCATTGACACATAGGCTGTGAGCCAGGGTAACCTTATCCCTTCAGTCTACCCTTTCACCTGTCTTCCCAGGGATTTCCTTTCCTTCCCTCTCTCACCTTGCCTCCCCTCAGCTTCCAATTCACATTTTTCCCTAAATTATTCAGATCAAACCAGCCCCATTTTGTGCTATGACCAAAATGTATCTGGAAATGGATCATCCAAAACAAACTGTCTATGCACTGAACATTTTGCACATCTCTATTATGCCATGTTAGCTCATTAAGATAAATGAGATTTAGTAGAACTGAGAGTTAATATTTATTCTATGTTGGAGAACTACATATAATGTTTCAGAAAAGTTCTTTCGGTTATTTATTGGGAGAAACACTTTCATGATAAGAAAAGTTTCACAACTGATTAAAATTTTCCCTCATTGAATTTCTTCAAGCAGAAGTTAAAAAACTTAGGAACATCATCTTCTTAGCGCAAATTTGGACTGTTTGATCTTCAATCCCATGATTATTTCTAAATCATTAACCTGTTGCATAGATTCCAACTCACTTAATTTGACTATAAACCTATCTAGAAAAAAAGTATTTTATATAGCATCTTTTATCCCCCCCCCTTTTAAAATAATCCATTAATATTCTGAGCACCATGTGTGTATAAATTCAAAAGGGTTCTACAGTTATTAATTGATTCTTTCTTTCTTTTCTTCTATGCCACATATGGAGACATTTTTTTTCCAGTTGAAAGTTTTTATCTTGTCTTACTGTGGAGCAAAAGCTTGATGCTTTTGGTAATTGATGAACCCCTGAAAATAGAGTTTTATAATGAAATGTCATGCCTGTGTAATAACTTCCAATTCATGTCTCTACAAAATGCATTGTAGATTAAGTAAAATGTACTTGTCTTCCGTTTTATTTTGTATGTCATTAGGCTGTTTGACCGTAGCCATTGCTTCTTAAGCTTATTCTGGAAAGATGGCATGAATCTTTATTTGTGCAATTGGATTACACCTGAGAGTACTTATACCTGGTCACTGCTAGCTCCTAACTATAATGAAGATATATGAAAAAAAAATCAGCCTCATAGCAAGTAATGCCTATATAGATCAAATGGAAGAAAAAGTTGTGCTGGTGGCAGAATCACCCCATGTGGTAAATAGAGGTTCTATCATTTAAGGGAATCTATTGTACTAATACAAAAAGTAAATGCTCTAGATCAAAAATGCAAAAAATCAAAGTCTTAATGGCAACATCAAAGGGAATACATTTGCACAGGAAAAGTAAAATGAAACAGTAGTGTTAGCTATCATAAGAGGATGAACCATAATAAATGTCATAGAACTCACTTTAAATATTTTTTAAATATGCTTTTAAGCAATTCAAGAAAATGCCTGTTAAAATGCGTATAGCTTTTTTTCCTGTTATCTGTAAGATAAAATTTATAGAAAAAAATAGAATACTATCAAATCACATTTCATGAATATCTGGTGCAGAACTTTCAAATGATGGGGTATTTGCAGGACAGTTGAATTATGAAATAGGATACTACATTTTGAAATAGCAGACTAGTGAACCATTCATAGGCATGAAAAAGTAGAATGCATGTAATCCCTTGTGAAAAGTAAAATATATATGATCCCTTGTGAAAAAGAAGAGAAATGAACAGAGAGGATCAGAGAGAATATTAAGGTACATCTGAGTAAGCCAATTAACTATTAAACCAAATAATTTCATTGTTGGAAAAAAAAACACTTATTGTACAAGAAGTCATTTTGTACAAATCTGGCACATAATGAGTTCTGATTTCATAATATTGAATGTTCTTTTAACCACTGTATAATCTGTATAATCTCATCCTGAAAAATGCTGGGATTAAGATGTGATCCTTAATCTAATTCAAAATATATTGGTCTCTTCCTTCATAGACACAGAACACTATCACAATGCCAAAATTCTATTTATCATTTTCCCCACTGTCTTTTCCAATTTACTGAACTTTAGAACAGTACGTTAGAGCTCCTCAAGGATTTTCAATCCAAGATACAGCATAACAAAATTGTAATAAAATCTTTAGATTTCCAGCTGGATGAAGATAAAGATTAATGGTAGTGGTAAGGATATGGCCAAACTAAAGAAATCCACAGTGTGGTAGAAGGCAGACATGAAGGAAGCCTGGCCATGAATTGGCTACTTAATAGATGGAGTAATGCAATCCAGGCAACTAGAACCCTTCCAGCTCAGATTGTAAAACAGTTTATGAATTATTGGTGTCACGTATGCAGTCTAAACATATAGAAAATTTAAAAAGTCTATATTTGACCTGGAGGACACACAATCACAATTGTTTGTTTGCTTGTTTGCTTGTTTTGTTTGTTTGTTTGTTTGTAAAAGAAGAGAGACCAGCAGGAAAAAAAAATGCCAAAATTTCACATGGAAAAAAAATCAGATGGCTTTCAGAAAAAACACCATAGTAGCCAATAACAAGAAGGATATGTGGTAACTGAATACAGGTGTGTGTGTGTGTGTGTGTGTGTGTGTGTGAGAGAGAGAGAGAGAGAGAGAGAGAGAGAGAGAGAGAGAGAGA
>JANHFL010006484.1:27632-50924 GCA_032468155.1 Oxyrhabdium leporinum | reverse complement strand
ATTTTCAAGGTTTTCAAGGTTAATCCTCTAGACACCATAAGATAGATAAGTATAAAACAGTGAATAATACAGCAGATCTCCAGGTGCTACTTTCTCTTATCAAAATTTTTCAAGGTTGTTATTCTAGGTGTATGACATGTAGTAAAAAGCACCAGTAGATGGTGCTTTCAGCCAAAAATCAACATTAAAAATCTACTTTAGGGCTATTTTGCCAGTAATTATTTTCAGATTAGTTCAAACAAAGTGTCCAGTATAGTATCTCATAGACAATCACGTATCCAGCATTTCAAAATGCCTGTACAAAGTCATGCCAATAAAATTTACATCCGAATCTTTCTATATTTTAGAGCTTTAATTTACTTCCTGTTTGGGTGTCAATTTTCTCGAAGTCTCTTGAGTCGCCACTTAAAAACATTCCAGAGAGACTCTTTTTTGGATAATTTCCTTTTAGGGTCAAGTCCTAAGCACAAAAATCACCTCACCCAGCTCCAATCACTCTCCACTCTCACTGCTCCAGCACAATCTTGGTTTCTTCAGCTGTCACAGCTTCGCGGTGGCCATTTTGTCTACCTCGTCTTCGTCTTCAGTGAAGAGGGAAAGAACCCTGGGTCCAGCAGGAGAGCTACCACTCTCCATGACCTTCAGGTTGCCCCTCCTTATCTGTCACCCCTATAGGGTGACTTTAGCCTTTTGGGGGCCCCTCCGACTGAGAAGAGTCGACATGGGGATGCGGAGCCCTACTCACCTACATCAATCCCGCCGTGATGTCATCCCGGAAATCCCAACTCTGTTTTTCTGTTTTTCTGTTATCCTGTAGATACAGAACTCAATACAATTACTCTCAGTGATATTAAAGAAGGCTACATTTTGTTGTGAACCAAAGATAAAATGCCAAAAGCAACAATAAATAAGTGCTTATGTAAATATTATAATACTGACATTTCTGGAAAAAGTCTGCAGCTTAGATAGTCTCATCTGAAAAAAAGACATTTTAGAGATGAAAGGAATACAGAATGGTCACCTGTAATAATAACAAATTAATGTGCGGTGCGGCTTTCTGTGAAGTAAAGGTAAAACATCCAGAACTATTTAACATGTTAAAACTGTCTGAAAGCAATACTTCCAAAAGATGTTAGTTGTGAACTCTTGGTAACTGCAAACAAGGGGTGGGTGGGACACTGGTAATTGAGCACTGAAAATGACAACATAAAGCGCATCTAAGAATTTTTCATACTTACAAAAATGCAGATATTGATTACAGTATTGAGGATATTATCATTTTCTATAGCAGTCCTGATGATCAGGAAAAGTGGAAAGAAATGTTCACCAATCAGAAGTATGGAAGTAAGAATGGGACTAGAAGACCTCAAAGGTCCCTTCTAACCATTATTCTGTTATCCAAGCCCGTGAAAGGAACACATTTAAGATACAGAAATAGAGGGAGGACTGTGGTTTACCAAGCAGTTAGCTACAGATAACAAAATATGTAAACATTTCATGCATTGGAAATGCCAATACAGTTGGCAACAAATACTTGCAAAGAAAAATGTAAGAATTAACATAGGTATTTATTATGTATTCATAACAGACCTTCCTTCCTTCCCTCCTAACTTAACAAGACTACGTAAAGTCATGAGGGCTAAACAAAACAAGATGAATGGCTTCCATTGCTCTGAAGAGAAAGGAGCTTCTAAGCAGGCTGCATTTTCCACAGATCTCTCCTTTGTGAATTTGGTCTTTTTAAAAAACACTCAAATTAATAGCAATCAATTATTGCTGCCACTGGAGAGCTGCAAATCACAAATGTTCTAATTGCTGTTGCCATGAAAATTGATGACAATATTTTGAAAAATGGAAGCGTGGCTCTCCAGCAGATTCCATCCAAAAGAGGCAAAGCATCTAACTGTTGAATTGATAAATGAAAGGCACATGCTTTCCCAGTGTAATCATCTGTCACAAATGCTAAAGCTCAATTTACGTTATTCCTATGAAATGTTACAGCAACAAGCTAAACCCTTTGACCAAAGATACTTTTTCAGTGGAAACCAAATCTGAGTCTATACATTTCCTTTGTGGCCTACAACACAAAAACACCAATTACTAACTGTGCATCACACACATAACACATATTTAAAAGGAGAGTGCTCACTTTTTCATTCAAGCAGCCCATCATTTTTCAAGTTTCTGTGCAAATGTGAAACAAGGCTGGATGCATTAAAACTGTATTAAAAAACAACAACATGTATTTTGAATGGGAAATTACTGGATTTATTTCAACCCAAATTTCTTGTAAATAAATCTTCTCAGTTAAGTGCTATTAAACTTCCAGCAGAACTGCTGTGCCTAAAGAAACTGATCAGCAATTCTCTTGCCAGCTTAGAGTCCACTAGAGTTGGGCAGGTGATATATTTAAATAAACAAACAAACACTGATTCTCATCAGTGATGGATTCCATCTCTAAGTACCCTACTTGGAAATTTAAGCCAACCCCTCCCCTTTATATTTTGTAAACACCTGGATCTTCAGTGAGGCTTTGAGGATAATTGACTGGAGACATATCAGGATCTTTGGGATGCTGATTTTTTTTATATTTTATATTGTTATTTGTGAGCCAAGGCTTTACTTTACAAACTCTGGCCAGTTGGGCTTAGTAATTACCAACTCTATCGATAAACATTTTATTTGGTTTAATTTGCAGACCTATTCTCAAATTTCTGGGTAAATGGAGCATTTCAAAATATATCTCCAATATCATACATATGGTAGAAGAAGAACCATGGTGGCAGATAATCAGGAGTCTGATAATATTTTTTCTGGCTAACAATGTATATTAAAAGGTTGCAGCCCATAAAACTGTATGCCTTTTAATAAAACATCCTGGGTAATACATCTTAAATATTGGCTATTTAAAAGCAGAAGTACTAGTTTGGGATGCAGAAGTAGGAGTGTTCTTGGTTAGTTCAGTCTAGTTGTTAATTTTTTCCATTTCCTCTGAGGAGAAGATAAAGGCCCAGCAGTCTCACACCTCAAAAGGGAAAATTCACAATCTTTAACAGCAGGCCCAGACTGTCCATCTCTGCATGCACTCTTGCTGACAAAAACGATCTGCCACTTTAATATCTTTATTATAAGTTGCTCTACCTGTGGTCATTAGTTAGTTCTTTTTTATATTTAATTTTAGTCCCGCACAAAGCCATGATTTCAATTTGGTAGCCAATTGGCAACCAGATTGCCTAAACAGAAATGTAGCGGGCATAAGTAAACGCTTCACTTAAAAATTTGGCTGTTGCATCCTTTAATTTTGAAAGAGTGCAACCACAGTTACAACAGGCAAATCCCTATGATTTGTCTGGGAAACATTCACCCACAGCATCTCCATCTTCTCAGAATTCAAATTAATCTACAAAACTGAAAATGAACTCGAAGAGGGATGCTGAGTAGAGATGGGTGGGAGGAAGGGATAACATTCAATTTAAAAAGACCAAAAAAATTTGTGGGAAGGGGCAACATGTTGATTTGAATGAATCAGATAAATATTTGCTTACAGTTTTCATGTTTCTGGTAATTAAATAAGCTCCTGGTTGAAGTATGCATATAGACTACTAACAATTTATTAAAAAAATATAATACAAAAGAAGAGAATCTGTGCCAAGCCAGGATTAATGTTCTGAGTCCAACTTCAGTTCAGTTAGAATTCAAATCATCAAATGGAATCTGTGTTCCAAAACACGTTCCAGGTAACCTTGATTTATTTGGCATGGGCCATCAACCAAGATGAGCAAAGGAGTATCAGTTCCATATCCTGGCCAAAAATCTGACTGAAATTGGGTCCATATAAATTAAATATTTCAGATGCATTTTGAGTGCATGCACCTCCCTTTCCCTTTTCTGAGCCAGGGGTTCCACTTTTTGGAGCAGCTGTTTTCTATATCTTCTCACTGATTGCTCCTGCTTGATCTGAAACAGTTTAAGTTCTTGTTTTTATTGAACATAAGTTGTTGGAAAGGAGGGAGAGAAGGGAAGAGAAAGAGAGAAAGAAAACACCCTATGTGTCCTCAGATGAACTTGTTAATTATCATATTATATATGCATATTATTTAGGAAAGCATGAGAATTTCTCACACTAATTGGCATTTCATCTCTAGAACATTTATTTTGTTACAGGTAATAATATGCAAAAAATCAAGGTCGCAACGTAACTTGATTAATCTTAAGGATTGCCACAGGAGCTGAGTTATTACAAAGATTTCAAGATTATGTTTTTATATAATCAGTATAAGAATCCTTTGTGAATTCTAAATGACAAAACTAACTTGAGCATATGTATGATGTTATGTGAAATCTTATGTACACTAACTGCAAATTACAAGAAAGAAAAACATGCAATTTTATAGCCTTGATCGTTACTCTCTAGACAAAATAGCGCTGTATTTTCCCAGTCGCTAGTAAGTTTCATAGGAAAGATAGAAATTTTTCTTACTTCCTACTAACCATATCAGGACAAAGAAGACAATTATGAAAATTACAAAAATGTCATTGTTTTTAATTCTTCTAGAAAATCTCTGTGGTCAGTGTCATACAAATTTTATTTTAATAGAGGAATCTCTTCAGGACCTTGGTTATGTATAATTGCAGAAATGTGGTATGATTCAGATGTGAAACTGCACAGAACATGCTCTAAAGGCACATAAAGGCATTGCTGCTAAACATTCTACCCTACCTCTACTCGTAATCAAGGAGAAAACCAACCTGAATTAAGAAGAAACTTCCTAATAGTGAGAACAATTAACCAGTGAAACAGCTTGCCTTCAGAAGTTGTGGGTGCTTCATCAGTGGAGGTTTTTAAAAAGGGACTGGATAGCCATTTGTCTGGAATGGTATGGGGTCTCTTGCTTGAGCAGGGGGTTGAATTAGAAGATCTCTAAGGTCCTTTACAACTCTATTCTGATTGAACAATAGTCCTGCAAACACCTAGTTCTCTTCAGCCCAAGATCTGTTCTTTAATCACACAATTATATGGCTTTTACTTCCTCTTTTTAATCTCTGCTGCCTAAGCCCTCTAAGGTAGCCCAGAAAAGAAAAGAAAATGATGGGTGCTAACACTACACTTGTTGCAGGATCCAATCCAATCCAATCACTTTCTTTACTACATTTATTGTTATGTTAGAGTAAGAGAATCTTGCAAGTCTGAAAGCACTCCCATCCCCACTTTGCCTTTATTTTCCAGAGAACTAGGGAGTCTTTTCAGAGACATTTCCCTGCTTCCATCATTCTGTGGACTACTAAGATATCTCTTGCCTGTCCATTTTCAAGGCTGAGGCTCTTCGTTCTGTCTCCCAAGGTTATTCCATAGTCTATTTCACCTGCAGATATTTTGCTTCAGCTTCTATCCAAGCCCTGATGTCAAAACTAGAAATCTAAGAATGACTTGTCTACTTGCGGGGAGGGGGGGTTCTATTGCTTTGTTATCTTCATCCTCAAGAGGATATTTGATGCTGTGACATAAGCTATTTAGAATTCAATTGCTTGATCCTTTTACTACTTCTCCTTCCTCTTCTTCCTGTCAACTTTATTCCATTTTCTTGGTGTAATGAAATATTTTCTTAATTCAGATTTTCTACAGTTTGAGCCAATGGCTGAACAACCAACCCACAGATCTTTTTCACTGATACATTATATTGATGGTTTATGCCATGACAGAGACTATTTGGTGAATTCTGAGATGGAGGAGTAAAGCTGCCTGGTTCACCACCTTATCTTCTGGTTCACCACCTTATCTTCTAAGAGGTTTCTGCCTCTGACATTGCACAGATGACAGACTTCAAGTGGGAGAATTAAGCACTTTCTCACTCGGTGCTTAGGAAAAAATATAAAATGCATTTTTAATAAAAGAAGCTCATAAAAAAGATCACAACTAACTTCACATATTACACTAATCCATGGATTAATGAATAAGCTACAATTGGCTAAGTTCAAAGAACATACTAAGAATAAATCCATGGATCAGAAACCACAGTTATGTTACACAGACCATTAAGCCGTGGAGAAGTAATATTGTTCCCAAGCTACTACTTATTTTGGTTTTAGAAAAGGAGTTAAGGTACTCTTTGGCCAAGCTTTTTCAGTCTGAATCTGCTCACAGTGATTTTTAATGTTTTGCATTTTAATTGTTGATTGACTTAAGCATCTGACAGAAAAGTAAGACCCCCAATTGTATAAATAACCCAAATAGCCATTTGTTAATGTCATATATGAACAGATTAATTTCTGAAGTTATGTATTAAAATATGGTTTTAATTTATGGTTTTTTCTCTCTCAAAAGCATCTGTTAAAACCCACCACAAATCAGTTAAAGTTTTGCCCAACTTAAGTAGAGGCTAAAATGGGTTAGAGCTACGTTGAGCTTTAGTAGTTCCATACCAGCCCTTTGAGGTAGACCAAGTCTAGAAATAGACATGTGTGGGTTTCTGGAATGCTGTTTATTATAATATGTAGAATAACAGTATTTTGAAAGATTGCTCAATATTTTTTTTCTGTTTTATACTAAATAAAATCAAAGTGGGTCTCACACACTGGGGAAATCAGGAAATTCAGGCAGTTCAAATGAGTATAAAGATGTATTGCAAGCTTAAGCTGTCTACAAGAATCTGAGCTACTAATGATCAAGGGAAATGAATGGGTAATAAGAAAGGCATTCAAAGTAGGCTGGACTTAGATCTCTTGCAGGTGTGCAGGGATTCATGACTTATGACGCATTTGACCCCTCCCGCGGGCTCAGCCTGATCATGTCCTGCAGTACTTTGTGTTTTCTTTTAATACTTCCCTCTATCTTAGGACTATGTAATATTTTCTGAAACTTCTCCCTAAACAGTTTATTCCTTTCTTCCCTCTGGTACCTTCCCCAAGGCCAACTTTAAATATTGAATGGAAAACTAGTCTTAAAAATCACTTTGATTTAAAGAATCGGGACTAGCCCATTGAGGCATTCCACATAACATCCCACATAGCCCTCACTGATTGCTGATGTTACCCTTGAGGTATTGTCTTCTGCAAATGCCCACATACATGTCTGCTGAAGGGAAGGCTACTGCTTTGATTTTCTTTATGCAGTTATGCTAAACACATAACAGCCCCTAGAACCAACATCATTTGAACAACATTAGTGGAGAGTGGATTATAAGTGCATTCATATGTTGAGCATTCCAGTAACTAAACGATCTCTGAATATTTTTCAAAATAATGTCTGAGTCAGTCTATGACTTTTATCCAATACTTTACTAAAATTTGTCAATGGAACTCATCTTTATTTTTCTTAGTGATTTCACTAGAATGGTTCATGGCTGGGAATTAAACATAAAACAAGTAAAAAGCTGCTTCCTCCTTGAACAGGAGAAGCCTATTTCTCAGAAGCAGTAAACATAGTGGCCTTTGTGAAATAAACATCTGCTATTTATGTTTCTAATGACTTTGCTCATATGTATCCAATTTCTGTGATGCTAAGCTTCATCAGGCTTATCTGCAGAGGGCAAAATGATTTTCCATGGTAATTTTCTTCAGATGGTACATAAATACAGAACTGGAATTTTTAGTAGATATCATTCCTTGAACATAAGACAAGATTCGACTGGAGGCTCTTTTGAAAATAATACAGCATGGTTCATATGCTGATCATAAGAAAACTAAATCAGGGCCAGTACAAAGGTTACAGCAGAAGAATCTGTTGCCTTTGTTGGTTTGTGGCAAGACTGACAAGCTTATTTGTGCTGGTCAATGACCAAAATAAAAAGACTAAGTTGTTGAATATCTGGCCACAAAAAGGCAAACTTTTTGGGGCCAGATATTTACCTCAGGTGTGTCTCTGGCTGTTTAATAATGAATTTCAGCCCTTCAGGCTTGTAAATTTGGAGGTTATCAAAAAAAAGTGGAGGTTGATGACTGGTATGATAGGAATGAACATTAGGGTATCCTTCATTTATTGTCCATAATCTTAAATTTTCATCAGGAGATAACTCTTTCTCCCCTCTAAATAGAGAATTAGGCTGCTAGAGACATTGCTTTGGAGTGAGAGTAAAGAACAGTAATTAACAGCAGCCAGACTGATTTTGCAGTTCAAATGTAATCATACTTTTGACCTTTTCGTTTTATGATCATCTAACCCAGGAATCTGCAACCTTAAACACTCAAACAGCCATTTGGACCCATTTCCCACAGAAAACAAAACACCGGGAGCCACAAAACCTGGGTGGGCGTGGCCAACTCAATGTCACTCCCACCCAGTCACATGAAACCACGCCACGCCTACCCAGGTTTCATGGCTCTCAGTGTTTTCTGTGGGAAATCTCTGTCTCTGTCTGTCTCTCTCTTTTCTGTTTTTCTCTTTTTCCTCTCCCTCTCTCCTTCCTTCCTTCCTTCCTTCCCTTTCCTTCTTTCTTCTTCTTTCTCATTGAATATGATAGCAAATCCAAAATAAAGTAATTAATTGTGGGAAATTGCTTCTCTGTAATCTTTTCATACTGAACTCTAAGTTGATAGAAGCTGGCAAGATTGTACTAATAGCAATAGCATATATATTTTGATTTCTTTTGAGTTTGACAATATAATACATTATCCAAAATTATAAATAATCATTTTCAGATGCAGTTTTTGCCATCTCTGTTATTTCCTTTAAAAATAAATCAGACTTGCTTCCAATTTGTGCCTTCTGGCAAACTGCAGTTTTCTTGGCAAGAGATCTAGTTTGTTATTGCTTTCGTCATAAGTCTGAGAGAGTTTTCTTTCTTTTTTTTCTTTCTTCCTTTCTCTCCCCTTCTCTCTCTCATTTGTTTCCCTCTCTTTTCCCTCTCTCATTCTCTCTCTCCAGCTCTCTCATTTCTCTCTCCCTCTTCCTCTCTCCCCCTTCTCTCTCCCTCAATTGTTTTTCTTTTTCCTCTCTCTCATTCTCTCTCTCATTTTCTCATTTATCTTTCTTTTTCCCCTTTCTCTCTCTTTCTCCCTCATTTGTTTTTCTTTTTCCTTTCCCTCCTTCTCTTTCTCTCCCCTTCTCTCTCATTTGTTTCCTTCTCTTTTCCCTGTCTCTCATTCTCTCCCTCCAGCTCTCTCATTTCTCTCTCCCTCTCCCCTTTCTCTCTCTCTCTCTCTCTTTCTCTCCTCTCTTTCCTCTCTCTCATTCTCTCCCTCCATCATTTTCTCATTTCTCTCTCTGTGTCTCTCTCCCCTTTTCTCCCTCTCATGTCTGTCTCTCTCGCGCTCACAAGCAAGATAACCTCCTGGGCCCGAATCAAAGTGGTGGTGACTCCTTCTCCCGCTGCCACCACCGCACGCTCAAGTGAGTAACTGGCCATGCTGCGCAGGGGAGCCGGAGCTCTTCCCTCCCTGCATCCAGTGCTGGCGGCTGCTCCTCCCCAATCCCTTCCTTCCTGAGCCGACACGGGGACCGCAGCTGGCGCTGAGCTGCCCACAAAGAATGTGAAATCGCAAAAAGCAGCCGGTCGTGGGCAGTGCGGAGAAAACGCTAGGGTCTGGGATTGACTGTTGTGGCAACCCATTTAATAATGCATTCCAGTTTAATGAGGAACCACCAATGAGTACTCTTTTAAGTACAATTTTCAAGCCAGTTATACATCCCCTTAACTGTCATGTCATCCAGCTCATATTTAATTAGTTTGCTAATCAGAATACCACAAGATGTTTATAAAATGAGCTCCTAAATTCAAAATATAGAGCCTGCAGCTTTTCCACAGTCTACTAAGAAAATTATCCCATCAAAAAAATAAGATAAATATGTTTATCTTTGACAAATCATGGTTGCTTTGTGGTAATTCAAAGTGCCAGGAGCCATCTTCTAAATATGAACTGGAGGGGAGGATCCCAATAATAAACAACGGTTAAAATTACTTTGCTTGTAATGTTAAGGTATCCTATTTATAGAATCAACCGATCCCTCTCTTTCCCTACATCAACTATTTACTCTTTCCTGTACAGAAATAGACACACATTATTTCTCTCTCCCCTGCCTTCAGCAGAAATGGGAAGGAAATATAAGGCTGCAGGGAAAAGGCAGCTACACTAAGAAAGAAAGAGAAAAGAAAGGAGAAAAAGAAAGAGAAAAAAATTGTTTAGGCTTTTTAAAAAGGGTTAAAAGTATTAGGCAAGCAGTTCCAACCAAGTTTATTGAAAAAATATCCACTCAGCAGTGATGTCTAAGATCATTCATAGCTTCTCATTAGAATTAGAATTAGAATTCTTTATTATTTTAGCTGTATCTGTACATGTAAATAAGTAAAGGATCCTTAAAGTGGAATGCATCGTCTGGCTATTTAGATGAATATTTCCATGTAAAGTTCTTGACAATGATAGGGAAGCAGTTTCCCATTTCTTTCTTCCAGGATATTCTCTCAATCTCTCAGTCTAGTCTACAATTTTGGTATTTTCAGTGGTCTCCGCTCCTTGTACTAATTACCTCTCCCTCCCCTCAGCTTCTTTTCAAGCTTAGTTGCAACATTTCCACCATTAGGTGCATGTAAGGTAATCCCCTTAACTTGTAAGTTTGTGAGAAAACAATGATCTTCCTATCAGATATGTACAATATCTGACAAGTACTCTTATTTAAAAAAAAAATAGCTACAGTTCTTTACATCAGCCACTGGTAATTGTCATGACTTCCTCATCAGTTAATGATACAAATTCAATTTCTGCCATCTTCAATTAAATGGAATAAGCAACTAACTCAATGTATTAATAGCTTTATACTGCCATAGAAACGATCAGAGAGACTCACTTTCTAGAGCGTTCTGCCAACTTTCACCACAAATCCATTTCAGAGAATAGATAACTTGCTATGCAGGATAAACTCATTCTGGTGCTTGTTAGATTTTATGTTACTACCTGTTAGTAATGATCGGGTACAAATACAATAGTTATCTCTCAGAAAGCCCAGACGCCAATCAGATGAGCATGGCTGGTATGGACTTATGCTGATCTTTTGAGATTCATGGACAGGCACAGATTTCTATAGCTGTGAGTTCCACAGCAGAACACGTTTAGTAAAAAATAAAATTGTATTTTTCATTTTACAAAAGCATTGATAAAGGAACAGGACACTACTTTTTTTCCATGCCTGTAAAACAATGTGAACAACAACAAAAAAGAACAAATTTGGATGTTCTTTCTCCTTTGTTTGACCACATTCAGGTCCTTGAGACCGCCGGCAGGTATCTCAGATGATGCTGACAACAGCTGAACAGAACATTAAGAATAACTTACCTCATTATCTGCAATTACATTACTGCCACACACCTCATTTCTTCGCAAAGAAAAGAAAATTAGTTTTATATTGACTTCATCCCAGCACTTTTCCCAACCGGCCGCTGGATAAACCATTCAATGTTCTAAAGTGCGAGATTGGGGGGGTGGGGGGGTGGCTTCGATCCTGTAATTAATAACCATTTCTCCTAACTTGTTGCCTAGAGGTTAGACTAGCCTCAAGCAAAGGAGCTGGCTTTTGAACAGAAAGGCATGTGTGAGTGGTTTGGGAATGAGATGGGGCTTGATCTTGCATCAGACCCTGAAGTGAGAAACCTTAATTCACAAATCACTCTCTCAAGCACCATTCCAAAACTACCTTAGCTCTGAGGTTAGGAGTGCCTAGACCATCTAAGTATCTTTGCCTGTTATGTGCAACATGCTTCATTTCCCATCCTTGTCTAGGAGACATCACCTTTCAAATGTATACAGAGACCCTAAATGACGCTTGCCCTAGGGGCCTAGAGGCACAAACAGAGAAATGGAGGGAGCGCGCAGGAAAGGGGCAGCAGGTTATAGTTAAGACAGCTCAGCTTCTTCAATGTCATCTCCTTAAGTGTCGACTTCCTGCAACCTCTCTGTCCATTAGCTGTAATTGCTGGCAGCAGAATGGCAGTGTTTTGAAAAGCAGAGACATTGCTTTGATGGGTAGAGAGAAGGGGGAATTTGCTCTCTGTCTCGGGGTACAAATGCCAGGCCTCCAATCGGTCAGGGAGAAGGGCAGATAGAGCCACTTGAAAGGACTCCACATCTCCATTTTGCCTTGCTCAAGATCTTAGCATTTTTCAGTTTGTTACAGTTTGCGTGCCTTCAAGACTGTCTTGACTCTTTAGCAACTACCTGGACAGTTCATGCAGTTTTCCTGGCAACATTTTTAGAAGTGGTTTGCCATTGCCATTGCCTTCATCTTCTTTCTAGGGGTGAGAAAGTGACTGGCCCAAAGTCACTCAGTTGGCTTTGTGTTGGCAGGGGCTAGAATTCACAGTCTCCCAGTTTTTAGCCTGGTGCCTTTTAATCACTATGCCAAACTGAGTCATGTACATATATTAGGGTCTTAATATTCAAAGAGAACAACAGCTTGGAGTTACATAGCAAATAGAATACATGGCTAATCCTCAGCTAAGTAGAGGTGAGACCTTACTAGTGAGTAGGCACTTTAAATCATAATAAACTACCTAGAGCCGATAAATTGAGGGAGCGTCCAAGTTTGTGTAAATAAAAAAAACAGGCCATAACTGTGAGATAATTTGCAAACTGGCCAACCACATCTTGGCCTACTGTGCAGCACATCATAGTTTATGGTTCAGAATGTCATGCAGACCTAGAAGAGTGGGTTAACTGAGTAAACCTTAGTTAAATTAATCATGGATAAAAGTGTTTGTGTGACAAAAGCCCACATCAAGGAAGAATCCAAAGCAATAACGCAGAAGCAAGCAGCCCTTCCCAGTGACTGAGGCATGTTTCTTAGCCCCAAAACTGAAGTTAAGGTTATTCTGCCATATATTCATGTGGTTCCTTACAGCTTGCTTCAAGTTACATGGTGGACACGGCCTGGTTTATTCAAATCAGATAGCTTGTGGTGAATGACACCTGCCTGAGGCTATTCATAACCATATGTGAGAGAGATTATCTTTAACTCTTTCCCTGTAAAAAGATGAATGAGTGGCCAAGATTTATTTTGCTTCGACTTTGCAGGGCTAAACCGGGAGCCTCACTTATTCAGTTTAGCTGAATAAGATGGGAGGTGAGGCTTGTTTCTGTATTTGCAGTGCAACTGAAGCTCAAGGTAACCAGCAGGCTCACCAGTAGAAGCAGCTAATTTAAGCAAAGCCCTATTTCCAGGAAGAAGAGCATCGTGCTCAATTCAGGGGCTGGCTTTCAAGGCTGGCCAGAGATCAGAGATTTAATTCCCGGGTTTAACATTAGACATGTTAAAAACTGAAATGTAACCCTTAAGTATGCTAAGCTTGTACTTTGTTTAACCTATAATACATATTACTATTCTTCAGCTGATAGCTTTATAATTACTATTGGCTTGATTCCTTGGATGCAATTCTGATTAGATGACAGGCCAAACAGCAGAAAAACTTATTTTCTCCAGCATTTCCTTCTTTCTTGGGTAACCTGGCAATATCTTCCCTCCTATCTCTAAGAGTGAGAGCAACGATCCTCATTAGCCTATTGTTTCCTCTGGCCACCATCTAAAACAGGACTGTCAAACTCACAGCGTCACGTTGTCATCATGTGACGTATCACAACCTTTTCCCCCTTCAGTAAACCAGGGGTGAGCGTGGCCAGTGCATGACACATCTAGCCCGCGGGCTGCAAGTTTGACACCCCTGATCTAAAAGAAAGAGGAACTTTTCAAGATAGCAGAATCTGGTTTTCTTTGGGAGAATTTTTAGCAAATTATATTTATACATTTTGAGGTCCACTGTGCCCCAAAGAATAATGTTTAAAAAAAATTTCCAGCTTGCTAATCCACCAATCACTGACCATTTTTCTTATGAAATGCCTAATGATTGCATCATTTCCCTAATATTTTTAACCATCACATTGTGGGACTCCCATAAGGTAAGTATTTCTGGTTAGAAGTTACTGGAGAGGGAACCCACAGGCACTTACATAACAGATAGATTACTTCTCCCTTCCTTCTTCCAAGTAAAAAGTAGTCTTCCAGTCATATTACATGGCTATCAGAAAACCTGGTAGGGAAATACAGCAGGACTCTCAACCTATCCATTAAGGACATTTAATGCTTGCCCATTGTGGGAAAAGAGTGACATGTAAACTAGTTGCTAGGCAGAAAGGAAAAAAACATGTTGCTTCCACCTTCCTGCTCAAGATTTCAAGATTGACAGGAGTGTGTATGTGGTGTATGTGGGGGGGCGGGGCGCAAATGAGGATTTATTGCTTCCAAGCCAAGAAGTTTACCTGTCCTTTGTCTAAAAGTATTAAGTTGTATTCAGAGGGAGAAAGAAACCCCCATTATAGAGCCGTGGTGGCGCAGTGGTTAGAATGCAGTACTGCAGGCTACTTCTGCTGACTGCCGGCTGCCAGAAGTTCGATTTTCACTGGCTCAAGGTTGACTCAGCCTTTCATCCTTCCGAGGTCAGTAAAATGAGGACCCAGATTGTTGGGGGCAATATGCTAACTCTGTAAACCGCTTAGAGAGGGCTGTAAAGCACTGTGAAGCGGTATATAAGTCTAAGTGCTATTGCTATTATTCTCAGCCACTATTTGAAACAAGTAGCTTATGCTAAGCTACCACTATGAAACATTTTCTCAGTGGAGATTAGGTTGCCATGATATAACCCAATTGGTTAAAAAAATGTATATTGAGTTTTGTTTTGAATTTCACTGAGCCCTGCTTTGAATACTTGTGTCTAGAAAGACAACTAGAAACACCCTTATACAACAACACAAAACATGCATAACGCTGCACACTGGAATGGAGATGTAATGAAATGCTACTGTACCAGTAGTGGTCCTCAGCTATGTTTCCCTCTTAATTCTTAATATTTTAAGAACAAAAATAACAGTTTTGTATTCTCAAAGAATCAGACAAGTTGCTTATGGAAATTTTGGAAGATCTATTAGTATAGATTAAAAGTGATGCTGGGAAAATGCAGTTGTGCATTTAATCTCAATTTTACCTTAAAAGATACAAAAACGGGCTGTCCTTGGTTGATCTTGAAAAAACTAAACAGGGCAAGATCAGGTAAGTGTTTGGATTGGAAGCCTCTAAGAAATACCAAGTATTACAATTAGTATAGGAAATGACAGGTGGTATTTCCTATACTAACTATAAAGCTCAGTACGCAAGGCATGGCTTGCAAACATGATGTCTCCTTAAGACAGATATTAACGTACCAGGATAGGTTTCCTCACTTCTCTTTTGTGTTTTGAAATATTGCACCCTGTTTCACGGCCAAGTGTTTGAGAATAAGTTTCAGCTTGCTACCAGTAGCAATACTGATGAAACTCCAAGAACCAGTTCACAAACCTAATAAATAATCACCCATCAGAGAGAGGTCTAGATTACCTTTTAATACAAGAGCTGAAACTTTTCAGTGCCCCCTTTTTTGTATATTGCAAATATTTTTTGTAAAAGCAGTAATCAGGAAAAATGCCATTAGCAGTACCATGAACACACAAAGCAAGGCAGGAGCTATATCTCCACCCCTCCCAATCCACGAGATAAGGACCAGGCTGATATTGAAGGATAGCAGCCGGCTTGGCAATAAGGAAGAAAAGGCAATTTCATCTTTATTAGTGGGAGATTTCTCTTTTAGTAATAAGCACACTTCAAATAATTAGCGTGTTTTACGTAATAATGAAATTATGGAAATGCAGTCCACTTATTCAAACAAGTCACCATTACCATATTTTTAAATATTAGACTTAATTAGAGTTTATCACTTCACAGAAGTACAAGGAGTGAAGATTTTTTTTCCTCTACTTTGTGCAAAAAAAAAAAAAAAATCCTCATAAAGTGTTTATTAAGAGCGGGTAAGAAGGGGATAATGATGTGTTTGGAAATTAAGGCAATCAAACATTTAATGCTATGCACTCCTGTAGGCAAAAGCATTCAAATGAGTCAATTAGACATCCATTATCCAGGCACGATTAAACACGGCAGGACGAGAGGCTGTCTGCCCCAGTGCCTGCTTGTGCCGAGGACTTATGCCCACTTAAAGCTGGCTAATAAAACACTAAACTTAGAAAAGGATGCTTTAAAAGAAACAGAATAAAGGAAAAAAGAAACAAAAAGAAAGGTAAGATGTAAGGTTTGGGTTGCCAAGATGACAGGCAGGCCACGAGAAGAGGGACAATGATGCTGTGGCATCTTGTGGATCAGAGTTTCATAAATCACAATAATTAAGTTAACACGAAAATCAACTTCACCATCCCGTTAAATTACAGCATTTGCATATTAGGGCTTAAATGAAGTCTGTGGCTTGGCAGGACAAGGAGGGGGTTGATGAGAGAAAAAGTAGGTTGGGAAGGGGAGGAAAGGAGGGAGGGAGCGAGCTGATAAGGGATCCATTTATTATGGTGAATAACTAATTTCAGAATTTATAGTGCTGGATTTTCGTCCCCATGCCATTTATATTACCAGAGGAAATTAAGGGGCGGGTAGGAGGCTGGCTGGACATCTTTCTGCGTTATTGCTTGTCTGCCATTTGCAAATCATTATTAATTGTGGCCCAGCGCATGGTGCAGCAGGCCACAGCGCCTGGACAGACAGTGCCAGCACACATATCTCTTCATCAGGCCCCTAGCCACTGGCCCTGAGAGGCAATTACCCCTCCCTGATTGGTATCAGATAAGGAGGGAATTTTTACAAATTAGAGAATAAATAGGATTTCCACATGTGGAGCAGACAGGACTTGAGAGGTGGTAATGAAAAACAATACATCACCATCAGCTAGACAATCCTATTCATACACTCCTGCACCACTCATAAAAATCCCACCAAATGACAGACAGACACCAACAGCATGTTGTGCAAAATCAGACTCATTCTCCACCATTAGAATTTCCTTGGGCAGTTGGGGAAAATGTTCCCTCAAAACTAGCTGTTCTTAGAGTGGTACAAAGAGTCCCAAGGTTCCTGACCATTTGGAAGCCATGCCTTCAGCCCTTAAAATGATATGTGATGCAAGAGATTGGTGATGCTCATTTTTGCAACACGCTTGGAAACACGGCTGAATTACCATTTCACCAGGCCAGAGCTGAAGTAGCTCTGAGCAGAAAAAACCCGAACAGAAATATTTGCTTTATGAGATGAATCAATTTCTAAGAGAAAGAAAACAATTTTAACCATCATATCAAATTCTAGGTTATTCTACGTTGACATTATTTTTCTAAAAGCATGTTCAAGTTAATCAGGTCCATCTTACTAAATATAATCCATTTTTCAAATTTCCTCCTTCTCTTGCCCAAATACCTCTGGTCCTCAGCTTTTTGTTTTTGACACTGAATTCTCAAGATGGCCACCTATCACTTTCATTATTTTCCAAGGAGTTAAACAAAACAAACAGGCCTCACATCTAAGAGTTTGTATTGTCCTCTCTGAACTAAAAAGGTTGCAACCTCAATGAATAAATGCAATGAACAAGAGAGCTTAGGCCAGCACGACAGTGGGTGCTTTCTCTCCTTCAGCCGCCGATGCCTTAATTTTTTTGCATCTCAAATATAAATCCTGGATCACAAAAACATATCTACAGCTTGATTCAATGTGAAATCTCTTTGGAGAATATCAGTTTCTGCCATTTTTTTTGTTTATTCAACCAGCAACTTTGGATATTGATATATTTATTTAATTAGGTTTTTTTTAAATGGATTGCTTTGTAGAGGCTTCCTAAAATCATGAAATGGTACAACATGTATCTATGTCTTCTAGAAATTTCATCCCTTGTAAGGCAAGAGTCTACATTACACAGCTTGTGCAGGCAACAGGAGGGTTCAGACCATTACAGGTAGTTCCCAACTTACAACCACAATTGAGCCCAAAATTTCTGTTGTTAAGTGAGACATTTGTTAAGTAAGTTTTGACCCATTTTATGATTTTTCTTATCACAGTTATTAAGTGAATCACTGTATTTAATAAATTAGTAACTCTGTTGTTAAATGAACCTGGCTTCCCCATTGACTTTGCTTGTGAGAAGGTTGTAAAAGGTGATTACGTGACCACAGGACACTGCAACTGTCATAAATATGAACCAGTTGCCAAGCATGCGAATTTTGATCACGTGATCATCGGGATGATGCAAAGGTTGTAACTTTGAAAAACGGTCGTAAGTCACATTTTTTAATGCCACTGTAACTTTGAACAGTCACCAAATGAACTGTTGTAAGTCGAGGACTACCTGTAACTCACATCAGAGCAAAGGAACAAACTCCCTTTAGGAGAAAGCATTTGTCTTCTTTTCCCAGAACTCTCCAATTAAGATAGACCTTTCAAACCAGAATTAGATACCAATTTCCTATGTATCTCTCTTTTAAGAAAATATTTTTCACAGTTATACCAAGTAAGTCTGACTGGGAATCTTGCCTTGAGTTATTTTCAAATGTCCCCATATTGGCTAAAAATATCTAATCTGAAATTCAGGTCCCAAAGAATGATGATTTCCTCTTTTCAACTGTCATACTGTCATGACATACATATCATTTAGTAATGTTAATTCTATCTGCAGGCCACAGAAACTATACATGCTCATTGCTCAATTACATGCCTTGCTTTCATAATGCTTCCTTTATTTGGGAAACAGAATCAAATTGCTTAAAAGGAGTGACGAAAAGGCAAGAAAGCAGGCTGGAATTTTTTTTTTAAGACTATATTCTATAGCCACATGCTATAGATGTTAATAAACAAATCTTATCCTAGGCTAATAAAGTTACTAGTTTAATCCACATATAACTGTACTCAATCATAACCTTTAATTAATTCTAAACGAATTCTACTGTCGATTTGCAGATAGAGGTGTTTTGATCTGGTTTAAGGCCCCAGTACAATAATAGAACTTCAATGGCTATAATTCTAGACTAGATAAGATCTTATTGTGATACTTGCACTGTGAGGAAGATGCTTCCATTAGTGCAAATCTGAATTTTCTTTGCAGAGTAAATACCAATTAACTTCATCCCAATCCAGATCAGAACTGCAGTGAGAGTCCAATTTATTCCATCCAAGGCATTAATTCTTTGATTCTCATCAACTTTGATCCATATATAAGTAGGGAAAAGTCCCATATGTTATTGTTCACTGCAAGATCAGGAATTGTGGGGAATGTATACTCCAGAAGGCTGGGAAAGCCTGTTCTACAGGAAAATATTTTTAAAAGAGATATTCAAGGATTTGCCATGCTTGAAGTTCAACAAAAAAAATCATATTCCCTATATTTCACTTGGGGCCATGTATTTATGTACAAAGCCCAGTTCACTCTTCCCTCTGAGCAATATTAACGGTGTTTCTCTATGCAATCTCTATTGAAATACATTGCAGTTCTTCCAAGGTATATCAGTATGATTAAGCAAGCCTCATTCATTTCATAGGAAATGCTTGAAAAAGATCGTTCTTTCACTGTTGTTCAAAGTTCCAATGTTAACAAGATTATTTCTTTTTCAAATATACAGTATCTAATGAAGTAAAGCAAAAAAAAGATTTGTACAAATTGTATGTTTTTTAAACTTGGCAAATATCACAATTTGCTAATTCCTAAGATTTAGTAAATTTAGATTCCGGAGCTGTAACAGCTGGTTTGATTTTCGCCATCATTTACCAGTTTTGCTCTGCTGGGTATTCTTGGAATGCAGATTTGCACACACAACAGGCAGGGGAGAGTGTTGGTTTCCATAAGCTAAAAAGTGTCTCCTTCCTCAGTGCTCCAAACTAGCTAGGGTGTTAGACCATCTCAGCAATGAGACACATCGCTGCTTCTGGTATAATGGTACAATTAGAATTGTGCAAAAGACCACAGAGATAGAGGGAGACAAGAGAACCCAGTTCATGTTGGCACAATAGAAAAACAGTGTTTGGAGGCCTCTAATTTTTAGTAATTTCAAAGGAATTCACAATAGAGAGACTGTTAGCACCAGGAAATAGTGCCTTTTTGCTAGAATCCAATTAGCAAGAAAAACCCTAATTTATGTTTCGTGGTCTACTACAACCCTCCTATGTAATACAAACTACAGATACAAACATACTCTAAGTTAATTTCCAAAATGCACCATGTGCAATATTACTGTAATATAAGAAAGTGGGGGCACATAAGAGTTTGCAGCATCGTGCAATGTAAGTAGAGAAACCACAACTCATTTTTTCAAAACACTAAAAGTTATCCAGATAAACCATAGGCTATAATGCACAGCACTACATTACATCACATCACTTACATATAATGTAAGAAGCCCCTGGGGCCATATTTTGGGCATAGTAGCATATATTCAATGGGTCAGGGAAAGGTAAGATCCGTCTGTCTGTCTGTCTATCTAGGAAATTTATATGCCACCCATCTTGTATCCAATGATTCTGGCCAGCTTCATCTTTGCTTGCTATAAAGGAATAGAGTCACGTCCAGAGATACTTATCCTCAAAATATTTATGGTAAGTATATGTTTGACTGTTAAAGTCAGCACTAGTTATTGTGAGAAAGATAGAACTCTTGTCTGTGGAGCTCTATACCCTAGCTAAACAAATGGTTCTTGGCTACCTTAGCTAAGATTTTCAGATGAATATTCAGGTTTCATTTTAGTGCAGAGCCAATGTGACCCATAGAAAGTGCTAAGTAATTCATAATCTATAATGACTATAGTATCTATAGATTTAACTGTCCTATGCTGATATTGAAAGCAGATACCATCTTGCCAGGCATTGTTGACATAAGTAGTGCAAGATCAGAAGATGTGGATAGACCTGGCCAATAAAATTGCCAAGAATCAGACATGACTGAATGGATAACATAATCACCATCACCATCATCATTCTTGACATCGCTAGAAGAACTGGGCTTTTTTAAAAGAAAAAATCATATGAATCCACTGATTCATCTCCAGTAGATGATTTATTATATTTGTTATACTTCACTCAGTCTTGAAGCCTCTTCATTTGGAAGACTGGTTTCCCACACAAAAAGAATGGGAAAGAGAAGATGAAAATAACCTGTATCCTATGACATTCCTGACTGCATCCTACTCAAGAAAGACAGATGGTGCAACTATGAGCAGTATAGAGATTTGTTTGACTCGCCTTATGAAGGAATTATCTTAATTATCTTAATGT
Source organism: Oxyrhabdium leporinum (assembly GCA_032468155.1). Lineage (NCBI taxonomy): Eukaryota > Metazoa > Chordata > Lepidosauria > Squamata > Cyclocoridae > Oxyrhabdium > Oxyrhabdium leporinum. Next base: position 29,836 of record JANHFL010006484.1, on the reverse strand, counting down.
TTCGGCACCAGCATCTCCTGCTGGAATGGCAGAGATTGTGCAGTTACAATAAGCCTCTATACTTGATGGGTAGGTTTTACATTACTTAACTGGCTGGATAAAACGACTTCTCACTTGCATGATAGCAACTACTGTTCTATCTCTGCTGTAACTATTTCTCCTAATCCCTTATCAATCATTGTCCCATCTCACTAAAAAGCCTTGTGTAACCCCTTGTTCACTTCCTAGTCCAACAAAGTTACTGGGATTGGGACCTTAATTATAGAGAGATTTCAAAGTCAAAATCAGAGAATCTATTAAATAAAGCCACTTCTCCCTGAGAATAACACATCATGTCAAGAAAAAAGAATAAAAGGGAAGGGTTGCAATTCCGGAAGCTTCCAAGACTCTAATATAAAGTTCTCTGCTTTAAAGCTAGGCGAGATGGCCTAGTTATTGTGTTGAAAGGCTTCAGAATGAAACTGTGGAGTTATACTCAAATCTTTCAAAAAAAAAGCCCAGCTTTATTTTGGCAGGTCCAGTAAGGCAGAGGCACTGATTGCACACAGAAGGGCAACTCTCTTTATCTTAGAGGGAGACCTGCCTATTTTTAAACATTAGCTCCCAATCCTCAGCCCAGCCCTTTGTCTCTCTTGCCTTCGGAAGGACAGATCAAACACCAGACCGTTGTCATTGTTTCTCTCCCAGCGAGAAGGATGTGGAGCTGTAATCTTCCCACAAAGCCACACACTTCAAAGGAATCAAAAGTGCTTATTAAAACTCCTGGAAAACTAATTTAATAACATCCCAAAGGGCTGGAAAAATCAGCATGAGGCACACAAAATATAGCCGGGGTGAGGGACTATTTTATCTAGCCACAGATGCACAACAGTCTCCTGTGGTCAAGAGGAGGTTTCTTCCATCTCTGCAAGGAAGATTCTACATTTGTTTTGTACCTTTAAATGGTTTCTCTGCTATTTTGCCTATTGATCCCTCTACTAGGACTACTTCTAAAGTTCGCAGCTACCTCGGAGTTCCTTCAGTCTACAAGAGCTCTAATGAATGCCTGCAAAAACTTTTATAATTTAAGAGTAACTATTTCATTTATTTACAAAATTTCTATCCAACCCAAATCCAGAGATCCAGGTTGGCTCATATAAAAATAATAAAAATCAGTAAATCAGTAAGTTAAAAACAATACATTTCTTAAAAATCAATGACAGCAAACACCATCATCATCATCATTATTATTTTAATAACATATTTAAATATGTTATAGCTTCCCAATCCAACACCTTAGATAGCTTACAAAATTGATAATCAGTAAAAGTCAAGCTAAAACAGGCATAGCCATAACAAAAAAACCTACCACAGAGTCCCCACAAATACATTAAGCCCAGGCCTGGGACCAGCGTTATGTCTTACGGGCCTTCTGGAATCCAGGAGGGAGGGCACCTTCTGAGTATCTCTGAAAGGATGCTGTTACAGAGAGCGGACATAGCAGCAGAGATGGCATACCTCTTTGGTCCTGTAAGACGACAATGTTTAATAGATGGGACCTGGAGTGCTCCTACTCTGCTGGGACATATCAGGCAGACAAAAATGATTGGAGATAGGCAATCCCTCACATATTCAAGGCCCAATGCTATGAAGCTCACAAAGTCCAATGGTACAGCCTTCCATTTGTTGACCTCCTAAATGCTACAATGTGGGATGCAATCTTGAAGATAAAGTGTTCCAAAATGTTGGAGCCTCCAGAGAAAGTCAGCCTCCAAGCCCACATGTGTCTAATTCCTAAGGGGAGGGGCATACAGTGTCACTGTGTAACATGGGTGTGGTTGGTTCTCATTGGCAAGCATGTGGGTTGCAACATACTGTGCTAACTACTGTTTCTGGGTAATCTTCAAAGGCAGACCCAAATAGAATGTGTTGCAGTTTTCCATTCTTGACAGTCATTATCTCAACTTCAATGAAGGCCACAGTAGATGTACTAGCTGAAGATAGTAAAGACTCTCTTGACCTAGGCCTTTATTTGCTCCTCAAGCAGAAACTGAGAGTCCAGGAATATTATCCAATTACAGACCTGCTCTTTCAGGGGGGATGCAGGGGCAATGCAACCTGAAACCTGGAGGGACACAAGTGCCCACACAACCATGAGGCTGGTTGGCCTCATGAGAAAGCCCCCCCCCCCCACACACACACCTGTACTAACAACTGCTAACATT